>REGL01000884.1:62270-75001 GCA_004194395.1 Aurelia aurita complex sp. Pacific | reverse complement strand
GAAACTTTTAGTACTAAGTGCCGATCCAAGTTTCTTATAAAAAAAACATGTACATTAAAATCAATGGCTCTTGGGTGCAATGAGTAGTTTTGAGGCTGCAGTTGGAAGTTAGAACAAACCCATACGAAATCTTGACACAAAACTTGAAGGATACATTTGCCTTTTTCGTGATGGCCGCATTCACACTGACAGAGATAAACAAGCTTTATCTAAAACAGGTAAAATTTCAACCAATCAAATACATTGGATTTGTTGTCTTGGCCAATTAGCAGGCCCCATTCGATAACCTGGTTTTATTTGCAAGTGTGAATAGGGTATAAGTCCTGGATAGAGAGAGGCGGCCTTTGATAAGCAAATAATAAAGCCAATTTGGAAGCTTCGAACCAAACTTAGCAAACTGAAAATCTGCCAAATAAACTACACAACTCAAAAGGTTAATTATCAATTTTTTCTGAGAACTTAGCTTTCACGTGAGAAAATATTCGGCTATTTCGAAAAAGCAGGGCTCATCGATCCTCCAAAAAGCATACCAGGTCTGATAGGGGGCCAATGGTGGCGAATTGCTAGGGAACAAACGCCTCACGAAATGATTTGATTTGATTAGTTTCCTTTCCAACAAACCGCCTAAGTTTGTGCCACCCAAGGTTTGCAGACACGCTGCAATTCTAAGCGGGAAATATAGGTTGCATTATTTAGATTGATAGAAAGGTTTGACTTCAGTTTCCCTTTCAGTTGACTTGTCTGTTAGTTTCACGATTAAACTGTGGATCCATGTTTTCCGCAGAGGCCAAATTTGATTTTCAGACAGTCTGAAATTGCAGTGTGCCCGCAAAGGATCCTGGGTAACAATGGCTCTTTAAAGAAAGATCCATAAGAGACAATCAACATTTTCTGAGCACTTGGCTGACATATGAATATTCAGGCTTCTCAAAATGAAGCATTAAATAATCCAATGACCCTTTTGATGAAATCCAGTTACACAAACAAAGAAATCCGAGATCCTTTCGCATTTCTTTCTATCTGAAGTTTTATCCAAAATACACTGCGACGGCAAAGTGAAATATCCAGGAAAAATATTGCAAAAATCCGAAATCCGACCTTAAATAGGAGCCCGCCCCCCCCCCCACCCCTGCATGGGGCATCGATAGTTCCTATGAATTAAAAATAGCAACAAAAATGTGCAATCGACCTTTAAGACAGTTGTCAAAACATAAGGATTGCATCCCAGCATGAATGGATTCGAGATAAACCTGATAAAACCTCATTCAACTTAATATGCCGTTTATATGAGACACCTGCTTGCAATATTAAGTGACCACTCAACCGTGCAAGCTCAGACTGAGTTATAAAATTGAGCGCTTAAATGTAAATTCCCGACCTGCGCTGGTGTCGACCAGGATTTTCAACGGCCCAGCGAGTTTCATCCGTCTTACCTCCGAGAGATATTTGTAATTCACAGGTAGAGATCTAGACTGAAGTTCTATGTGAATAACATAAATAGTTGTGGATGAGGTTTAATGGAAAAGGTTTATATCCAGGTCATTCGACAGAAAAACGAATACGCTCTTTTTGGCTTCCTACGAGACTGATTACAAGTTTGTAGTTATCGCTATTGATAGACTGATGGACGCTCAAACTACGACTCATGGACTTTCACGTTGAAAATTAGGACGAAATTGCTTCCCTCGCTTTTATGTTCGGATATGGAAACCATAGCAACACTGTGCGAAAAGCTGAGTGCTCCAGGCAATGGAGGTCGGCCTAAGTTATCGGCTCAAGCCTCAGATGATAAAATGCCTCAAAATTTAAGTTTTCAGTAATGTTAGCAATTAACAAAAGCCAAAAGTATCCAGATGAATGTTTTCTCGATCCAAGAATCAACAAACCCTTCACTTTCAACCAGGATTTCCTCATTTTGAACGCTACTTAGTTTCTGTGAGCCCACCACAGCAATAAGAATTTTCAACTGCCGAAGGTTGCCATGACTACTCTTTAACCTTGCTTCAGTGAAAATAGAAAAATCTGTTCTCTGTTTTTTCTTTTCGTCCCAACTTTTCTATGTGAAAGTCAATAAGTCAAACAACTACTTACATATTGTATTGTAAGTAGTGTCTTTAAGTGGAGGGCCCCTTGTAAAACAGCTCCGGCTGAAGGGCAACCCTCCTTAAAAGAATCAAATATCAAATATCAAATATCAAAATATCAAATATAAAAAAATACCCAGTTTGAGTAAAATACTGTTGTTGTCGCTGTTGTTGTTGTTGTTGTTGCGATAACTGGGACTATCTCGCGAGTCTAGCTTTCTACATTGTGGGATGCCCACCTCCTACGCCTTGCTATTCACAGCAAAACCAACCATTTCTAAAGCCTACTGGTTGGACCAAAAAGAATTTCCCGTGACAGAAAATTCATTATGCAGAGAATACTTTAGATATTGGACTGAATCAAAGTTTATTGATAACTAAACGGCTGAAGAATTTTTGTGATTTTATTTGAATTTTGCTGAGTTTCAAATAAAGGAAAAATTAAATCTACAAAGAATCCGTCACTTTGAAATGCATGAAAGAAGGCATCAAACTCAAGATCAAAATAACAAACAATAACCTCGTGGAAGCATCTTTCGTTCCCGCCAAGAGTTAGGAATCAAATTTTATGCAATGACGTATAAAAAAGCAACAACGTATAAAATCTGATACTTCTGCAACAAAAATCTCTCAAGCCTTGAGGAAACAGAAATTTTAAAATTAAAAAAGACCTAAAAACTTCAGCAAATCGTAAAGAATCCCTTCACACAGAACAATGCGTTAGGGCATCTCACCTCTCTCAGGAGTTACAAGAAATAGATTTTCTACCAATACTGAAGATTTTAAGTCCCATGGCAAACGAAATCTCTAACACGTGAAAAATTGTGTTCTCGTTGCTGTTCTGTGTGAGCATGGTATGAGGAGCAACAAGGAAAGATTTCATAAGACAGTAGCATGAGCTGCTTTCGTTGGTACCTGAATTCAAAGCGATTAGCGATCGCAGACAAAGGAAATTCTCTTGACCAGTAATTCAAAACAAAGAAAGCCGTAAAAGTTTCTCTGACGCCCAGGTAAATCTCATTGTGCATTCCAGATTTTTTTAGAGCAAACATGGGACATATATCGAAAGAGGAATGATATATCTAAACATCTGCCTCGAGCATTACATTTGTTTGGTACAGAAGCTGAGTAGTAAGTGTTTTAATTTAACCCAAAAAATAAGAGAATTGAATCGCCTCCCAATCGGCTTTTTAATCAAACAAATAAAATGTCCAAGGCAGATGTTTAGATATATCGTTCTTCTTTCGATCTATGCGCGGATTTATGCTCATGTTTGCTCATGAAAACAATTTCTGGAATGCACAACGAACGAGCTAGCTATGGGTTTCAGAAAAATTTTTACGGCTTTGTTTGTTTTGAATTACTGGTTGAGACAATTTATTTTGTCTGCGATCGCTAATCGCTTTGAATTGCGGTGTCATTCATGCTATTGTCTTACAAAATCTGTCCTCGTTGTGAGGAGCAACCTCTTTCTTATCTGATTGAGTATTTTAAGCATTTTTCAGGCATTTCGCAACCATGAAATTTTCGTGAAGTCAAATATAACTACAGGGTGTCCCAAAAAAATTGTGCCCCGTTTGCCTGAAGATTGCGACAAAACGACAAAAGATTCCCACAAAACATTTGCATGATGTTCAGTGGTGGAAAAAATATTCGCCTTCCTGCGAAGGAACGTCAAACCATAATTCTTCCTTCCATTGTTTTATTGATTTTCCTTAGTCCAAGATTTCCATGTAGTCGATAATCCACTAGGAACTAAAGTTGTTTTTAAAGCTTCCTTGGATCACAAAACTGTAAATGAAAAGAGCATGACCCAAACATTGATTTTCTTCTATTCTTTCTTCCCTTTAACCCTTCCCGTCTCTTTTTGTTTTCAATTTTTGCTTTCTTCGTCATCCTATCCTCCTTCCATCCTTCTTTCTTCCTCTATTCTTTTTCCTTCCATCCATTTTCTTTCCATCCTGTTTTGCAACCTTTTTCCTTTCATTTCTTCATTCCTCCATTCTTTTTTTCTTTTTTTCCTTNTTAGTCCAAGATTTCCATGTAGTCGATAATCCACTAGGAACTAAAGTTGTTTTTAAAGCTTCCTTGGATCACAAAACTGTAAATGAAAAGAGCATGACCCAAACATTGATTTTCTTCTATTCTTTCTTCCCTTTAACCCTTCCCGTCTCTTTTTGTTTTCAATTTTTGCTTTCTTCGTCATCCTATCCTCCTTCCATCCTTCTTTCTTCCTCTATTCTTTTTCCTTCCATCCATTTTCTTTCCATCCTGTTTTGCAACCTTTTTCCTTTCATTTCTTCATTCCTCCATTCATTTTTTTCTTTCTTTCCTTCCTTCAATTCTGCTTACCCTCTTTTTTTTCCTTCCTTCTTTCCAGACAAACAAGCTTCCTGCGAAGCTGCTTCGCGGCTTCACGCACTTTTTCCACCTCTGATGATGTTGCTTTTCAGATATTCAATTAAAGTTTGCTACCATCCCCATAAAAATCAGTTGAAAATGATGGAGCTATGACCTTCAGGAAACCAAATTTGCTTGATGACTGAAACCAGCGGTCGGCCATTTTGTCTTACTACTTTGCAGCGATAAATAGCTTCATGGATGGAAAATGAAGCAGCAGCTTCCAATGTCATAGCTCTAGTGAAAATTCCGATAATCCTCAGAGAGTTCCACTATTTCTGACCTCACAGAAATTACTTCTTACCTCACGTAAAGATACTTATCACTGCAAAATAGTAAGACAAAATGGCCGACCGCTAGTTTCAGTCATCAGGCAAATTTGGTCTTCTGGAGGTCATAGCTCGGATTTTTACGGGGATAGAACTTTATTTGGGCATCTGAAGAGTAATATCATATAAAATTTAGATGAGAATCTTTTGCCCTTTTATTGCAATCTTTAGGCAAACGGGGCACACTTTTTTGGGACACCCTGTATATATACAGTGCTCCTAAAACGAGAGAAAGATTACAAAAGCATTTTAATCTCTCGGCATCAAACAGAATTCAATTCATCCCAATCTATCAAGTACCCTTGGTGCTATAAATTTTCAAAAGTGGAAACTTTTTTCTGGCTCATCTGGTACATAGCAAACCAGAGCAACCTTTTCTTATAATAGAAAGAAATAAAAAGCTCACCTCCTTTTTTTGGCCTATGCCACGTCGTAGCTCTACTAAGATGGTCTATATAATATATCCTCCCATGCGAATCTACAGCACGTTCCCAATCTGGAAAAAAATTCACGTATACAGTAAAAATACAGTAAACACTCGCGTATAAGGACACAGTGGATTTAGAACGTCTCACTGTGTGCCCAGACCTGGAAACAATTAAAAAATCGATTTTTTCAAAAACGATCCCTTTAATTTTTCTCTTATCAACAGTGCTCTGAACTTCCTGAAACTGAAAACCGTTTTTTTCTATGTCTTATGGTTTTTTTTCTGTGAATTTACAAAGTTGTGAAAATCTTCAGTTTTGAATCCAATATGTGATCCAGCTGCTTCTGAAAAACTACTCATTTCTATTAAATCAATTGAAACTGTTATACTTGTCCAAACCATTTATACTATGGCTTATCTGAAAGGAAATAGCTTCTTTTAATTGAAAGGAATTTAAGACGAGCTTAAGGAATTAAATGTGATTTTTTACAATGTTAAGTTTATTTCATAAAAACACAGCTTTTGATTTTTGTGTTTTAATTGATGCATCTAAAATACTGTTTTTAAAAAGTTCACAGTGTTTCACACCAAAGCCGTTGGATTTTCCTCTAATTATAACCATTCAAGAATAGAAATATCAATGAGTTTCACGTGCGAAGACGTGCGAAAACGTGGATTATATGATTTGCTACCCTAAATCATATGGGCCTTTTCAAGCGACCATTTATGGGGGATGCTTTCCACTCCTCTGAAAACTGTCTTAGACTCACCAGAACTCAATACAACTTGACACAGTTACAGAACAAGCAATTTGTAACTTGTAGCGTAATTTGAGTGTGGTTGCCACGCCTTGTGACGTCACAGTGACGTCACAAAGTTGGACATCTCTGAAAATCAGGCTTCCAAGTTAAATTAGTGTTGAAAGAAGATCTTGCATGAACTTTAAGCAGTTTTTGGCTCAATTTTTCAACATATTTGATGAATGAGTATTATTTCATTGAAAATGACGATTTTGGACTGATATTTCGGCAGAAATTAACCAATTCTGATGGCGTCATTTGTGCTGCTAATTTGTGCTATGTAATAAGAGACCAAAAGAATTTGAAAAATGGTGACAACCTATTACAAATATATCATTACAGTGTTTTTATCGAAAAGAGTTGAAGAAATTCAAAAAAATAGCTAATTAGTTCAAAATGGCAGCCAAAAGGATGTCATTATAAAAAAATGCTGATGTCATCAAATTCCAGAAATTCCGGTATCAAATTGAAGCCCTTTGTTTGCTGATTCATTTGCCATATAATACTTCATAATTCAATCAAATCTTTCCATTGAAATCATTGAAAATAATGATTTTGCTGCTACCTCCTTCCGAGATTAGGTCCCAGTCCCCCAAGATCACCTCAGAACTGAAATTTTAGAACACAGCTGAATCGGGCATGCAATTGCGCATCTAATGATCCCTTCCCTGGATATATATGACAATTTTTGAAAAAGTTATGAATTTTTTCCCGAAAATGAGATCCTGGGCACATAGTGCGTCTGCAGGCTGAAATTTGGAAATTAGACCCCTATCATAAAAGAACGCATTTGGTCTGACATTTGAAATACGTTCTTATTTCCTCATCATCACATTAGATTAAACGACAGCTACTTAAACAATTACAAGCAAATTTTTTATTCTTCCACAAAAGATAAACTGACTTGCTAAATTGCAGGAACATATACGTGGATGTTTACTGTAGTAGGGGAAGGGGTCGATCAATTAAAAAAGAGCGTATCTTTACATTCATTAGACGAAAATAATTTCAAATGTTAACATTTTCGGACATCTTTTCAAACGTTCACAAATTTAATGTCTGATTTGTTGTTGTCCGAAATATCGAACGTCCGAAATTTATTACAACAGAAATAAAAAGAGGAAAGCATGCTTTAGAAAGGAGCTTCCGCAGAAAATCTCCCACGGTCGTGGGAAGAAATGACCGATTAAAGCCTAAAAATGTCTTAAACTTCTGGAAAATATCGGCTAGAAAACAAGACAATTTTCAATATAATTGCTATGATAGTCAGGTAGCATTTTTTCAAACGCTGTCACTTCTTACCTAACTCATCGGGTAAAAATAAGACCGAGGGCTTCATATTTTCCTGTACAACCACAAAACCGGTTAGTATGAGTTTTATTACCTGATAGCTTCAAATTTTAACTTATATAATTTAGTCAATCGCATTTTGTTACTGTTATGTCACTTGAGTTTGTTGTAAATCTGACAGACCTAAATCAGTTGCTGTGGTGAAAAAACGCGTCCATGTATCGTATTATACAAGGCTACGGGACAACCGCGGGAAATGTGTGATTAACCAATGGGATTGGCGGGATTCTCGTATTGCCTCGATTTTGAAACGTCAGTCAGGAAATAATTACTGCATACTCACGTGATGGTAGTGTTTCACCATTCTCATCAACAAGACTAGCTGGGCTTCTTGGCCTTTCAGCAGTACGATTTCCACCATTAGTTTGCGCATCAGAGTGTATAATAGCCGGTGACCTTGAGCTGACATGTTGACCTTGACTACTTTTTGGTATTCGTGATTTATCATTCTGCTCATCTCGTCTACTTCTGCTAGCAGCATCAACGGTGGGGCGCTTCCGTGTAACAGGAGGTGGCTGCGTAGATGACGAAGAAGTAACAGGCACACTAGCGCTAGACGTGACCGGAGGGTGCTTAGGAGGAGGCCTGGAAGTAGGAGGCCTTGTCTTGGCTCCCTGCAATGTGTTCCTATCACGGTCCGTTCTCGGAGGAATTGCCGGCGCTTGTGTTCTCTCACTTGCTGGTGGCGAGGCTGGCTGTGATTCTGCCCTAACGCGAGCCTGATGTTCAATAGATGGTGCCCTTGGTCTATCGTTAGAGTCAATTGATACACCACGTGACCTATTTTCATCACGTGGTCTTTTCTCTTTTGTTGTAGCAACAATTGGAGGTGAATCGAAAGGGACATCGGGAGTTGTTCGTTTTATTGCTCGTAACCGTTCAGGAATCTTTGGCTTAGTCGCACCAGTTGGATCAAATGTTGCATCGCTAAACAAACTATTTGTAGCACTAGCAGAAGCGCTCGGCTGTCCGGTAGAGGCATTCGGCTGTGTAGCAGCAGCGATTGGTCGTGTAGCAGTCACAGTAACAACCGTTGAAGTGTCTTTGCTTCCCTGTGGAAAAGGCCGTGCCGGCACAACTTTATCTGGTCGAATGGCAGGTTCTGGTCTGGAAGAAACTACGATTTCGTTGCTCTGAATAGGTACCCGTTCTGCGGTGGTTCTCTTGTCTGTTTTAGGCGTTCTGTTGTTCCGTACAGTGACATTGTTCCATGGATTCAATACAGGTTCTTCTATGATGAACTCCCTTGCAGTTGTAGCTAAAGGCCGATCATCAGAATTTTGCCTTTCATGATCCATAGATGAGCTTCGTGGAGGCAAAGGAGGGGCTTTAGGCTTACCTTGTCTTTCAGATACTGTTGGTGTAGAGGCTTTAGGGGTAGATGTTTTTGGCTGAGCAGTAACTACTCCCATTTCTATGTTACTAGACGGTAGTTTGAATGCTGTTACGTGATCCTTGTCTTTACTTGAACGATTTTCAAGCCCCGGTTCTGTTGAAGCTGCGTACGATTGAGGTGTGCTATGACTGAGATCCGACATTGGTTCTGTCCTATGAAGAGGCTTATTACGCTGACCTCGCTCTTTACCTGCATGACCACTATCGTAAGGCGCGTGAGCAGTCGGTAATTTAATTTCTTCAAGAGTTACTGGTTGGTCTGTTCTTGCAATCGGACGATTTTTTGAGCTAGCAAACGATAAATCTTCACTTGAAGATAATATGGCTGTTTCTCGCATGGACTTGACACTAACATCTTTCAGTCTAGTGGGATCAAACTCAACATTTGCTGAAGACGACACAATATTTAATCTCCCGTGCCCTAAATCAGCCCTATTTTGCACAGGACTTACAGCCACTGAAGAAGTGGCAACTTCATCCACGCTACTTTCCAGTAAATCAGTTCTAAAGATAGGACTATTTACGTCTAAACCGCTTGTAACTTTCGTCCGATTGTCATCCCTACTACGAACATCTCTTTGTCCTGCGAGTCTATTTTGGTTTTCAGCTTGCATGCCTTTTGATAGAGGATCTGACACAGAATGTTTTAGTTTCGCACCTCGACCAGTGGTGACCTTCAACTCTGGATCTATCTCAGTTCTATCTGTTATTCTATGTCGATTTTGGCCCCTTGGAGCACTTGGTGTGAAACCATACGAGTCTACAGACTCTGAATTCCTGAGGATTCGATGTCGGGATGAAAAAAGATTGGTTTCCGCTGTCAAGGTAGGTGCTTCTGCTTTCGTGTCACTTAGCTCAACATCCATACCAACAGCACTAGACGAAACAGCTCCTATGGAGGATGCTTGCACACCAGAAGGATGCGTGGCTTGAACGCTACCTTCACCTAAATCTAAATTTGTGTCATGTTGCATTGATTTCAGGGGGTCAGGACTGTCATCTCTAACAGATAATACCGATTCTAGCATTGCCTCTAAAGAATGGCCATCTTTTTTACTTGATGGAGACCAAAGAGCCCCTGGAGAGCTAACTTGTTTCGAAAGTTTTTCTTTCCCATTTTCATTCTCGTTTGAAAAATTGAACACCGCTTTATGATACGATCGGTTTCTTTGATTCTGGCTATTCCCCTCTCTTCCAGCAACACGCGACCTAGTGATACCCCTAGATGGTTTTATGGGTGCAACGGGCGTTTTTCTTTCCTCTCGTGCTGCAGCTATCACACTGTTTTGTTCCTCAGTCCCTGTCTCTAGAGATGTAGTCTCTAAAGACGTTGCCACGGCTTCTGATTCAGATACAGTTGACAGATTTACCGAATTTGAGTCACCTGTGTCGATAAGCATTGATTCAGCATGCGATGTAATGGTATCTAATACAGACATGACATTTCCTACATTGTCTTGTCCTGTGTCGTCAATTTGAGTTCCTGACGGCTCTGTTGGGCAGCTTGCGATCTGTGTCATTGACGTTTCCCCACCTAGATCAGCAGAAACAGAAATATCTCTCGTATCGCCAATATCAATCGAATCGGCAGCTCTATCCACATCAGGAGTCTCTTCATTCCCTTGGCTCTGAACAGATTGTGCTGTGGCCCCATTTTCAGCCTGCTGGCTTTCATCCTTAGAAACGCCATCTGCTATCTGTATGTCTGTATACCCAACTGTTGACAACATATCAAGGCATTCATTGAGCAAATCCCCCTGACCAATCACAGTGCTTCCTACGCTGTCACGTGGCATATCATCACCAACATAAATTTCATCATTATCCACGTCACTACATTGGCTCTCAGTATCTGATTGGTCTCCAACATAGCCGGGTTCTATCTCAATATACCCATGCTCTGCACTATCGCCTCCATCATCAAGACTTTCAGATGACGACTCTACACTCCCATTAGCACTTTCCGAATCAGATTCACCCTCAATGTCTTGATGAATCCCTTCATCGACCAACTCGCTGTTAGCTTCTTCGTCCGTTCCGTCGATATCATTTGCCAACATTGTTGTGGCATCTGGAGATGTTGTTGTTGTCTCTTCAGTTGTATCATGCGGTGGTGCTTCTTCTTCCTCCGCACTGGATTCAGTTGAAGACTGATTCGAAGAAATATTCTGCTGTTCAACGAACTCCTCGAAAGATGGTCCCGAATCGGTGAATCTTAATAACGAAGTCACATTTCTCGCACCCGTACTTTCTACACTCACTGCATTTTCATCGTTTCTATTACTCGTATTCTCTACGTTATTTTCAACTGGCTCAGAGCTTTCCGATCGACGCCGCACTATGTTATTAATACGTGGTCCCCTTACATCTCCATTCGTTTGCATGGGATCAATGTCTTGGGCTCTGCTGTCTTCGGTTGTTGTAGAAGAGCTGCTGTCCCGCTGTCTTGCCTCGGCCTCTTCTTCGTCCAAAGATTCTGAGTCATCTTCCGAGGACAAGGCTTGAAGTGGCTCTTGCATGCTATTCGAGTTCCTAGTTCTACCGGATTTTATTCCAGCATTTGCTGGCTGTCCTTGGTCGCGAAAAGCAGCACTAGCGAAGTAATTTGTGGTTTGATTATTATGACTACGTGGTTCAGTTGCAAACTGCATTTGGTATGACGATGAAGGGTGATATGATACAGGTCTTTTGCTTGTTCTAGTCTCTAAGTGTTGTCCACTGGGTAGAGCCATATCATCTAAAGGGACACTGACCGATGCTGCGATGGTTTTGTGTTGGGCTCGAGATGACTGCTTTCCTTCACCTAAAAAGTAAAGATACGAAGATTAGATACCGTAAAAGCTTTATCAAGGCCGGGGGGGGGGATTATTCAATTTTGGTGACTCTGGAGGGGGGCTCAAAATAGAGGGGGGGCTTATTAACAATGTCAAGTGTCAAGGATACAAATGGCAGATGTTTAGTTCTTTAACCCCACATTTTCCGGAATCAACATGCAATTTTATGAGTCTAATACATAAATTCGGCACAGTTGTTATCTCTAACTATATCCAAATTAACACACAAACTTGATATATTCTTGCGCAGCATAATATTCTTGCACAATAGCTTCACAATCGATTATGTTAGTTTGTTTGTTTGCTTGTTTGTTTGTTTGTTTGTGTGTTTTCGACAATTTTTGCAGCCCTTATTGTGGCTGTCATCACAGCATTGCGGTCTGCGGTCACCATACATATTAGTGCATGCGCAGAATAGAAAGTATCAAGATAAGCATAGGTCTCGTTCCTTGTACATTGCCGAATGCTCGTGGCTCATGGTCGAAACCGCCAAAGCCTCATTTTCACGGACCAATCAGATGGCTAAAAAGCGAAGGAGACAAAATAAACCCGTGGAGATTTTTCTAAATTTTACCTACTTCATAAAACGCAGCCAGGACAAAAAACTGCTTGAAACTTCCAGAATGTTTTTGAAGAAATTTGCTCTCCAGATGCTTGGGGGTACAAGTTTTTTTTTTTTTTCTATAAATTCAATGTTAAAAATTTACAATTTACGAATTACCTAAGATTACAAACGAGCTACCATACAATACTACAGAAACGATACCAAGGGGAGCAAAAGATCATGACTACCCCAGGGCCATCACATGAAGGAGATAAACTAAAATACAACTAAATATATAAGAAGCCCCCTTGCTATTCAGAAAAGAATTAGAATTGAACGATATTTTGCAAATGGAATTTTCGAATGTACGCATTAGTGATAGAAGCTTTATCGCCACTCAATCGAAAGTTGCATTTGGAATGTAAGAAAGACGCTCAATCCAGGCTCTTTTGTAGAATAGCTAAAGGGTGTGTTACGAAAAGCTACTTACAAACAAAAGAACAAAAGAATAGAGGAACGGGACTCGGCGAACAGGATACTTTACGAATATGGACTTGGTATGGTGGTT
>REGL01000884.1:33237-59843 GCA_004194395.1 Aurelia aurita complex sp. Pacific | reverse complement strand
CTCGATCATTTTTGAACATTTTGAGATCATAGTTTGTATTTCCTCAAGCTTGTCACCGGGCTGACCTCTCCTAACAAAGCTTTTATACGCATGATTCTTTTTCCGCAGAAAATTCTTGACATGTTGCGTTATCCATGGTGCCTGGCTGGGTTTAATTGTTTTTACTTTATTGGGTATAAAATTTGAGAAAATATTCAAAAGGACATCGTTCAGTAATTGAACTTGCTCATTAGGACATATGTTTTCCAAATATTCCACCCATCGGAACATTTCAACACTCTTCTTAATACCGACCTCATCAGCCTTATCATAATACCAGATTCTGCGAGTGTAGGGGGGTGGGGCTAGATTAGAGACAGCTAATTTTCCATAAATGATTTGATGGTGACATTGCTCGTGTAGTGAGGAATGGACACCAGATTCGATAAAAAGATTAGGCTGATCAGTAAAAATTAAGTCGATGCAAGATTTAGAATCACCCATCAAATAAGTTGGTTCAGAAATCAATTGGTAAAGACCAAGGTCGGACGTTAATGGCTCAAAATGCTTTCCCTCATTATTTTCTATTTCATTTTCCCACCAATGGTGGTTGAGTTGCATTTAGCTAGATTTCTGTGATCTTAATTGAATCGACCGCTTGTGTGGATGTATTGTAGAGTCAAATCGAGTATATTTCTGTTGACGTCATGTTTGTTGACGTCATTTTTGTGTACAAGTTTGGGTGATGATAAAAGTATTCAGAAAAATATTACACTTGCTAGCTTTCTGTCCAATTTAGGCATATTTAACAATGGACCAGAAATAAGATATTCAAGTAAAATTTATCATGTTGGGTCATTCAGGGTCATTCAAGGTCATTCAGAAACGTCCCCATTCATAAATGTTACTGACCAAAATTCATCCCGATAAATACTTATTTCATTGTTTCTTAAAAAATCCTAACGAAGATGACGAGAAAAAGCTTTTAAAGAAATATTACACTAACTGGCGTTCTGTCCAATTTAGACGTATCTAAACTGGGTACACAAAGTAGCTATCCAAATAAATTTAAGTAGATTGAGATGGTGAAGAAAGGCCCCATTTACAAGGGAACTGACCAATACGCGTCCAGGTAAATACTGGCGTTCTTGTCCCTTAAAACATCAAATGAAGATGAGAAAAGCCTCCAAAGAAACATTCCATTTACTGGCCTTTTGCTCCAATATAGGCATATTTGAACTGGGCACACAAATTAGCTATCCATACAAATTCAATTCAGTGGAGACAGCGAAAAAAGGCCCAATTTACAAGGTAACTGAACAATATTCATCCTGGAAAATGCTTAAAGGTAGTGTGCAATGGTATACCGGATAAGCCAGAAAAAAGTTCCCCACGTTCGAAAATTCGTAGCACCACAAGTAATTCATGGATTTGAATGATTCAAATTCTAGTTAAAAGCCAACAGTTTAACATATTTTGTGATTTTCTCGTCTTCTTAGGAGTACTGCAAATATACCGGATGAGCCAGAAAAAAGTTCCCACTTTCGAAAATTCGTAGCACCACAAGTAATTCATGGCTTTGAATGATTCAAATTCTAGTTAAAAGCCAAAAGATCGAAGTATTCTTCTGATTTTTCTCGTCTTCTTGAAAGCACTGTAAATATAGGTAGATTCAACTTTATAAAAATTTCATGGTTGCAAAATGTTTGAAAAGGGCCTAAAACATTTGATCAAATCATTAGGACGTTCCTCACACAGAACAATACGCACAGGCGTTTCACCTCTCTCAAGAGTTTCAAGACATAGATTGTCAAACAGATACCAAAGATTTTCAATCCCATGGCAATAGATGTGCAGACGATATCTCTCACTCATGAGAAATTGCATTTCTCTGTTGTTCTGAGCGAGGAGTCCTTTATGATTTGATCAAGCATTTTAGGCCTTTTTCAGTCATTTTGAAACCATCAAGATTTTGTAAGCTTGAATATACCAATTTTTCCAGTGCTCGTAAGAAAGCGAGAAAAATCACAAAAATACTTCAATCTTTTGGCTGTCAAGCAAATATTGATTCATTCCAATCCATTCAGTACTCTTGATGCCATGAATTTTTAACAGTGGGACGTTTTTTCTGGCTCACCCGGTATTGGCTTTTCGATAGACAGAACAAAGAAAACTCTCAAACACAGCATTGTTTCTTTGGCTATCAATTGTTAACAGCACGTGTGGGACATCGATTTGATTTGGTTATTTTAGATCGCTTTGCTCTTTGCAAATGCAAGCTTTAATCTTGCACAAACCCTTTAATTCCCTGCACCAGAAATAATCGTTACGAAAACGCAGAGAAAGATTCTTAAGAAGGGATAACACTAGCTGGCTTCCATCTCTGATTTAGACACATTTAAACTTGAGAATCAACTATCAAAAGAAATTTAGCGTGGTTGAGACAGTGAACAAATGCACTATTCACAAAGTAACTGGCGAGTATTCATCCTTATGAAAAAGCGGAGAAAGGCTTTAAAACAAATAAAACACTTACTGGCTTCTTGCTCCGATTTAGGCACACTTGATTTGCGAACAAAAATCGTAAATGTGAATGATCCTTGAACTTTGTCACTTGGGTTCCTTCCAACGAGTGTTTGTGTGACAGTGCGAAATCTACGATGAAATACAAACTGATTTGTATTTTCGTCACAAACAAGGAAACTAAGAGTTCATAATTAAGAGTTCATTTTATCACTGAAAAACAGCGAGCAACCACAAAGTCGAGCCGTACTACTTTCCGTTACCAAATATTTTTGCTTCCAACAGTACTATTCATATTTCCGTAAAATATTAGCATTCAGGAACATAACAAAGAGCATTCAATCGTAATCTTCGTTAAGCAGGATTTGCATCATATTTTTAAGAATCGTCACATGACAAGTCATGGTCTTCTGGAAATACAAGACAGACAGTTCGGACGCACTGGAAGCTACTCATCAGCCTTTTGACTGAACTCAGAAAAACCCGCATAAAAAGCCTGATATTTTCTGTAACAGGCTTCAATGGCTCCCCCACATTCATATAGTGGTTCTTATAGAGATTCATTGGCCAAAAATCAGCCAGGAGGTATTTTCATATATAATCCAACGAAAAGCTACGATAACATAATTACTAGTTGCACTACCGGGTGAGCCAGAAAAAGGTTCCCACTTTTGAAACTTCATAGCATCAAAAGTACTGGATGGATTGGATTGAATCAATATTTGCGTGAAAGCCAAGACATCGAAGTATTGTTGTGGTTTTTCTTGCCTTCTTACAAGCACTGGAATAATTGGTAAATTCAAGTTTACAAAAACTTTGTGGTTGCAAAATGACTGAAAAAGGCCTAAAATACTTGATCAAATCATAAAGGATTCCTCGCTAAGAACAACAGAGAAAATGCAATTTCTCATGGGTGAGAGATATCTTCTGCACATTTATTGTCATGGGATTGAAAATCTTTAGTATCTGTTTGAGAATCTATGTCTTATTACTCTTGAGAGAGGTGAAACGCCCGTGTGTATCGTTCTGTGTGAGGAGAGTCCTAACAATTTGATCAAGTGTTTTAGGCCCTTTTTCAGTCATTTTGCAACCATGAAATTTACGTAACGTTGAATTTGCCAATATTTGCAGTGCTTGTAAGAAAGCGAGAAAAATCACAAAAATACTTTGACCTTTTGGCTTTTAACTAAAATTTGAATCATTCAAATCCATTGAGTACTTGTGGTGCTACGAATTTTCGAAAGTGGGAACTCTTTTTCTGGCTCACCCGGTACTGACAATATTACTCTACTATACCACTAAAACGATACCAGAGGGAGCAAAAGACTTGTCTACCCTGCGGCCATAACATGAAGTTAAAAACTACTATACGGAGCAAACAAAAACAATACCAGACAATATACACGTAACTACTCTACAATAAAACTACATGCAGGTAGCATTAGAATCAACAGACAACATTTCATCACCATACAGCATCATTTCAAGTAATAGCACGCTTGCATGATTTGACAAACCGTACGGTTGTAACGTTTCGTTTACACTATCGAGAAGATCTCTCCTGTATGCATCGTAAACATGGCAGCAAAAAGTGCTCCGTGTCCTCAACACCGTCGCTTGTGGGGCACAGTGGATTTAGTGTGTCTCTAAAGTTGTGTGTGAATTTGTGCAGATTTAGCTAACTGAGACCAACTCGTAAATGCGTGAGTATTGCAAGACATTTTGAGCCAGGAGGTTCTTAACCTCCACTTTCTTTAATGCGGATTTTTACTGTATTGCAACGACTGATCTCATCAAAAAATAATATTCTGATAAGTGTAAAGAAAATCTGGATGAAACTCGCTGACAAAAACTGACCCTATAACTGCGGGATGACCCAAAATGAAGCGAAGCTTTTTGAAAAAATCATCAAAATTTGATTATTTCATGGATTTAAAATTGATTTTATCTGTTCTTGCGTCAAGGACAAAGTAAATTTCAGATGTGTTCAAAAATTCAGTCTTACAGGAAAGCGACTAAAAAATCATTGCTTGAAACCTCAAAGTTTTTACAACAGTGTTTTACAATTTCCAAAAAAAGTACTCCCGTTTGAAAAATCATCAAAATTTGCTTACATGGTCGATCTTCAATCTTCATCTTTGGTCAAGAACATCAAGGACAAAATTATTTTCCAAGATATAGCTGATCTTTTAATTGGTTTAAAAATTAGCAAATATTGTCCTATAAGTCCTTTTAGGGCTACTCGGTTTTGAATCATACTGCAAAAAAGCACTGATAATTGCCAGATCAATTTCTTTGTGCATGTAAAGCTTCTAGTTTGGTCATAAATGACACAAAGAAATGCGCACTATCATTGGAGATTTCAATGGTGATAAAAAACCTGAACATTTTGACTCAGATTAAATTCTATTCATTCATAGTATTTTGCTTAAAAACTATAGCTAAAAAAGGTTCTTAAACGTGTACATTTTCTATCCTGCTGCATAAACAGCAAATACCTTATCGTCTATGAATATTGTTGGGTCTTTAACAAAATAACTCAAAAAGAAATTGTTATCAAAGGTTTGATAATCAATATTTGATGATTCTTTAAAAAGGAGTACTTTTTTGGGACACCTGGTACAATTTAGTATCATTTAGCAAACAGCTACAATTTGAGATCTGGCATCAAATGTCGAGTTCTGCATGTTTTAGAAGGCTGCTCCATCGACAATATAGCAACAAATGAAAACAAACTTTAAATAACTGAATTGTGCAACCTTTGCTGGTGTTGGGGATGGGCGCAACTGAGCAACACGGTTTTTACAACAAGTCATTACACCCTTGTCCTGCGTGAAAAGGCCATTCTATGTCTCTTAAAATACAACCAGTCCTAGATGTTTAGAACACCAGCTTAAACTGCAACAAGTTCTAGTCCTTGAAATACAACCAGTCGTAGCACAGGGATGGCTTAGTGGTAGCATACTTGATACCAATCTGAGGGTTGATGGTTCAAGTTTCCGCCCTGTCGAGCCTGCTAAGTAGACTCTAGTGCCCCAAGTCTATTTCCTGAAGACCGTTTGACCGATCATTTTCCCATACTTCCCGGATTCGCCATCCAAAATGCCATAATGGAACAAAGGGAAGAAGAGAGAAGGGAATATTTCTCTTTCTTCGCCCTCTGTTTCCTTCTTTTCTTTACGGAAGGCTGGATTTGTGGATCCAGGAAGTGTGCATAGCGATCGGTCAGACGGACTCCAGCTAAAAGACTTGGAATAAGTCTACGAACCCTTTGTAATTCTAGGCAAATGGATCACGAGGGGTGGTCAAATTAAGAGAAAGAACCAGGACACTATTTCAAGAAGCTTTGCTTCCCAGTGTCCTGAAAGTACTTTTGGATGCAAGGTAAAAATATATAGAACACCAGTCCTAGAAATATGATAACCAGTGCATCTAGATAAGGAAATCGAAGAATGCATAACAAAACAGGTTATCAACGAAAGAGGATATGAATGAAAAGAAAACTCTCCCGTTGTTCAGATTAAATGCATGGATACATCTCAGGAATAACATTTAATTCAATGAATGCAGGACAAAGAAAAAAAATTGACACTTGATAAGATTGATGGAATTCATTGTTATTTCAGCATTTTAGACAATCACATGCACTGTATGCATTATTCATTTAACAGTTCCTATTTTACATCAGGCATGAAAAATGTATACAATCGTGAATAGAGGCCTAACATGTGGAGAATATATTATGAATCATAATAAGCTTACTGCATGATTAATGTATGCGGATTTCAAGATCATTCTAAAATCACTCTGTTCATCCGACTAGCGACATTTGATCAATTAGAACTATCAGGAAAGCTAGATCAACTGGATTATAATCGAACAGTCTAAAGGTTTTTGACGCAGCTCATAGTACTTTTGGAAATACTACCGGGTGCGCCAAAATAAACTATGCATTTTTGGCAGGCCACGATAAATCGTAAACTGGACCGATTTGGAAGATTTATGACTTAATCTTTAGCAGAAAGCCTGAATTAGATTCTAGGATTTTTTGCAATATTTTCATTTTCAGTTTTTAGAGCAAGAAGCGAGTTTCTTAAAATTTTCGTTTTCGAAAACACTGAAAACGATAAAAAAACCTTGATCAAATTTTCTAAAGACTCAGCATGAATGGACAAAGAGAAAACGTTGTCAGCGTGATTTGGAGATTTGGAAATTGATTATTGCAAACTTCTGCACGAGCGTTATTTCGACAATTGGCCTGTTGCGAAATTATGTAGTAGTTACAATAAAGTGCCGCCCCAAAAGCCGTCACAAAATCAAAAATGTAACAAGACTCCATGCTTGCTGGCCTCATGACGCTTCCTTGCTTCTCTTTTTAACCCCCTTGACACAGGAACATAACCTGCACCAAAGCATACATTCAATAACATCACAAAAGAAAAGACATTTCTTTATATCCTTGAAAATATTATTACATTTCTCCCAAGGTAGGACGAACTCTCGTACAGCACATTACAATTAATCAATTTATAAATCCCAAATCACAACGAAAAACTTTTCTCTTTGTCCATTCATGCCGATTCTTTAGAAAACTTGATCGACGTTTTTTGATCGTTTTCAGTGTTTTCGAAAACGAAAATTTGAGAAACTCACTTGTAGCTCTAAAAACTGAAAACAGAACTTGCAAAAAATCCTAGAATCTAATTCAGGCTTTTTGCTGCAGACTAAGGCATAAATCTTCAAAATCGGTCCTGTGTACGATTTATCGTGGCCTGCCAAAAGTGCATAGTTTATTTTGGCGCACCCAGCACGAGTTCACTTTGTCCCTGACGGATTTAAAGTTTTGAGGTGAAACCTGATTTGTTCTAGCTCTGAAAACTGAAAACAAAATTTCAAAAAAATCCTAAAATCTAATTCAGGTTTTTGCAAAAGATTGAGTCATGAATCTTCAAGATCGGCACAGTGTGCGACGGAAGTATTCGATTTAGTGTGGCCTGCCAAGCGTGCATAGTTTATTTTGGCACACTCGGTACCATCACATCTATTGACAATTATGAAAGTCGGCAGGAAAACGTATGTTTTCTTCTCGTTGTTGTCACGCCCATTTGAGGAAGGTTGTCTGTGAATAACAAATTCATCCTCCTGCAAAAGGAAGTTTCTCCATAGGCTCAGAAACGGGGAGTGAAACTGAAATTCAGAATTCGAAAAGCTTCTGCAAAAGGAACAAAATTCTGAAAGGAAAAAAGACTAAAATTAAGCCTTATTCAAACCTTGTCAAAGCTATCCCCATCGTAGTTCTGGAGCCTATACTTTGAAATTAGATCAAATTCATCTAACCAATGTATCTTTCTAAAATATTCTTCAAAGCTTTTTTAATCGTTAATCGGGAGGTTCCCAATCACTGATCAACAAAGATGAGCCCGCGAAGAGAGCACCTCTGAACCACCCCCAAATCCACTTTAATGACATACAAGTCTCTTCAGTTAATGAGCATAAACATCTTGGCCTTATTCTTGATAAAAAGCTAACTTTCTCCTCCCACATAAAAGATCTTCTTGGTAAAGCTAACAAAGGAATAGGTATGATTAAACTTCTTTCCCGCTACCTGCCACGCCCTTCACTTGATCAAATCTATAAGTTGCATGTCAGATCACATTTTGCTACTGTGACATAATTTACCATGTTCCACCAGTGGATAATCAATACTCACATGAACGCACACAAAGTCTCCTTATGAATCGACTCGAATCGATGCAATACAATGCCGCCCTTGCTGTCACTGGTGCATGGAGAGGTACTTCTCGGGAAAAACTCTATAAAGAATTAGGATGGGAATCGCTCAGTAATAGGAGATGGTACAGAAGATTGGTTCTTTTCTTCAAAATCGTCAAGGGCCTCGCCCCTGCTTACCTTTCCTCGTTACTTCCAGAGATGAGAGAACAAAGCTATGCCCTTAGAAACACCAACAGCATCGCAGTACCAAAACGACGAACTGACGCTTTCAAAAACAGTTTTTTTCCGCATTGTATCAGCGAATGGAATAATCTAAGCCTAGAGTTTCGTGAATTAAGGTCACTTTCACTTTTTAAAACCAGATTGATTAGTTTAGTAAGACCAGTGAAAAATCAAATCTTTGGTATCCATGACCCCTCAGGTGTGCGTAGATTAACTCAACTGAGAGTAGGTTTAAGTCCTCTGCGAGAACACAGGTTCAGACACAACTTCCTTGATACCACCGATCCAATGTGCTTAACAAACGACGGTATTGAAACTACCACCCATTTTATGCTGCTCTGCCAAGAATACGCTATCCACAGAACTGTGCTCCTTGACAGAGTAACCTCCATTTGTGCATCCCATGGAGTGAACTGCAATATGTTGAACGATGTAGAACTGCTCACACTCCTACTCTATGGCAATGATCTCTTTAGTGAATCTTCGAATAAGAACATTCTCTTGGCAACAATCATTTACATTAATACTACAAACAGATTTAATTAAGCTGCACCCCTTTTTCTCCGTCTTCTTTGTTTGTGTCCTTCGTGTAACATGTGATCCCTGTGTGCCGGAGGTATTCCAATAGGGATCACACGATATATATCAGCCCGCCTTGTTCTATACAGCGCCAAAACTTTAAAGCGCCCTTGGCGGCATCTGAATATCCCTTACCAAAGGGATTTATTTCATAAGTAAGCACTAAGGGTTCCAATTGGAATAGAAACGGCTTCTGTGTTTTGTTAGATTGTCGGTGTTTGTTTGTTCATCGTTGCTCGTTGGCTGCAGGAGAGATGTGCTTGATCACACCTCTTGTGGTATAGTTGTGTAAATCGTCTTGTGAATCGTCTCGTATTATGTTGTAATCATTTTCGTATTTCGTATTATGTTGTAATCGTATTGTTAATTCAATTTGTGCTGTATCTATTAGAAGTTTCTTTTGAATTATGAAAAAATTGTATTAACTTTACTTAGTTGTTGTTAGATTATCTGTAGTTTTGTAAATTTTTCACTGATATAAAAAAGAAAAAAAAAAAAAAAAATGAGCCCGCGATATCAAAGGTACATTTCATGCATTTGTAGAAATCCAAAAAGATCCTATCCTACTCTAGTGAAGAGGGATGACAAAAATTCCAATGGGTATCCTTATTTCACACCAGTGTTACTAATTTGATTTCCTTTGAATTCTAGTTTCTTGACTCTCCTCATCAATGATCTTGATTGCGGTACCTTTCGGTTTCTTTTTTGTTTCTCCTCTCTCAACTGCATTCATTTAACTCCTCTCGTCTTCTCTCCATGTCCTCAATGTTCTCCATCTCTTTCCGATCTTTGCATCTCCATTTGACTACATGTTGGTTGTCACCAACTGAAAAACTTTTACTAGGTGTTTTCTAGAATCAAATGGTAAAAATACTTACCCCTGTTTTTCTACTTCTATTTAATTTTTCACTTTCCAAATGGAACAACACGTGTCACGTAATTGCGCGCTTATATTTTGGGTGAAACGGTCAATCATCAACATGAATTTGTTGTTATTTACTCTTTATCATTGTCAAGAGATGCAAATTGACAAATACCGATTATATGAAGACCTTTTGTGACTCCATCCCTTCATGGAAAACGAAAAACTAAGCTCGAGAAACGAAAATTGAAAAACCAAAGAAACTAAGAACATGAAAAAGTCTCAAAGCACTTGAAATTGCCGATACAAGATTTTTTATCCAAGCCAGACTTTCCCTGCCAGCAAGGAAGTTGTATTTGTCGAGGGGTATGCTGAAATATCCGTGAATAAATAAGCAAACATGCTTTGCACGAATGACTTCACGTTATCGCAAATCTGACTTGACATCTAATTTGAGAAACAAACTTCGGTATTTACTTGCCTGTAGTATTTACGCGTAGTTATGTTTCATGTGATGACTAGGAGGTGGTCATAGTATTTCTCTCTGCGTGGTATCGTCCTTGTAACACTGCAACGTACCTTGCAAGTAATGTAAGCAGAAGAAACCACTCCGACTTCCCTGCGTTTGCTGTGGTGGCGCATTGTATGCTGATGTTGTTGTTGTTGTTGCTGTTGTTGTTGTTGTTGTTGTAGCCATGCTGTAATAGCGGCCGGCCTAACAAGTCGCTCGGTGGTCGGCTTGCAAAGGCAGAAAGTATGCAGCAAGCCTTCGTGAGATAAAGTTTACATCATGCTTAAAAATTGTTCGCTGAAATAACGATCCACGCACCCTACTGCGCATAAAAAAACGTCCTGTCACACTTTTAATGGAATACAAAGAAAAATATTTCCAACTTACTTGTTGTATCCGCAGCTGTCCATAATCGTGCACAATGGAAAAGAAATCTTGCCAAGAAACTTGCTGAACTTTGTGCCAGATTTGTTTCGGATTTCAACTTCAAGGAAGTCAGCAGGTGTGGCATGAAACACGAACACCTAAAATGAAGTCGGATTATTAGCTTTAGATCATTGATCATTGATTGATTTTCCATCCTTCCTTGGGATACTTCATGACATTAGACAGGGGTGCATAATGTTCAAACCTGCCTGGGAGCAGTAGAAATTCTTTGAAAACCTGCCTGCATATCAATTTTGTATAGCTAGGGTAGAGAACCCTATTAACAGAACCAGTAATAATACAGGTATCAAACAGTAAGCTTTTACACATGGAGCAACGAAACTATTAATCATATATTCAACAGCAGAACATGAGCAATTTGTACCATTTGTTTGCTATTATTCATCATCTTACTGCAATTACATTTCATCAAAAACTATTTTAGAAAAACTGCCTGCAAATATTGCTTTGAAAAAAGCTGCCTGGGAACTTTGTTCCCACGTTCCCATGTTTATGCACGCCTGACATTAGATATGCTTCACTACAAATGTGCTGTACGCATAAGTTTGTAAGAATCTAAGAATTTGAGCCAGTACTGAAAGTTTCTTAAATATTATCAGATTTTGAGTAGGGGAGACCGGGGACAATTGTAACACGGGGCAATTGCAACACTGTCTCTCACGCCTTGCAGAAAAGTGCAAAAATCTGATTTTTGCACAGAACATGCTCATTCTAACCCTTCACATACGACTTGAGATACAGGAATATTCAGCCAAGTTTGCAAGATTCTCGGGGGAAAAACATGTTTTTGAGTACGAAAGTAAATACGTGCTTTCACTGTAAATTCGTGTCTGAAAGATTTTGCACTTGAGTAAAAAAAATTCATTTTCACATCACAGACATGGCATCTATTTAGGATCAAAACTACGTCGAGACTTTCAAGCTCCACAGCTTACGAGATGTGAAAATGAAAAATAACAATAGCTGACCAGGTCAGGGGCAATTGTAACAGCGGGTTACAATTGCCCCGGTTTAAGCTGTCCAGTGCTTTGATTTTGATTTGTTTTTTAATCTGGTCGAACAATGTGCATCTATGCAGTATTAAACAGTTCAGAATTGAGATTTGTAGAAAAATGAAATTTTTTTCTCTCAATCGATTCAATTTTTTTCAACCGATGCCCTAAAATTTGCAAAGAAATAAAAACTATATCTTATTTTTAATTTGTTCTTTTTGAAGCAATGAATAATCTGCTACCCTGTGCTACATTCTGTGTAAGAAAAAAGCAGAGTCGTGCAATGATCATCTGTTATGATTTTAAAGATATGTAACAATTGCTCCAACCATCTGTTACAATTGCCCAGTGTTACTGGGGCAATTGTAACACTTGACCACTGATTTTGAAACTATCACAGCGTCACAAAAATTGGTTCTATGTGATGGAAACTAATGTCTATTTTCTTCCAAGGGATGCAACTACAATATCATTTACCTTCAAGAGCACAACTAATCATTATTTAGACGATAAGGCTGATTTTCCAAAAAGTGTTACAATTGACCCCGGTCTCCCCTTCTTAGAGTCTCTTACGAGTTTCCTAAAATTTCGAAAAAAATCTTTATATTTGCTTTCAGTGCCATCCTGAATGTTTCAGAACAAAGGTTTTGGAACCCCAGCTAATGTTTAGACACAACTCAAGTACCTTCCGAGTAATATGATACTGAAAACAAGTAAAAATAAAGCAAAAATATGCAAAGGATTTTATGTTGAAATGAATAGTTTCTTAAGCTATACGTTCTCAGTACTGGAGTTTCTCAATTGTTTGGCGATCTGAGAGCTGCGTTTCTCGTAAGCAGTTTCTCAGAAAAATACGAGTATCAAAACAAATTTCGCGTTTTCTTTTTTACCAATGATGAAAATAAGCAAATTTTGGCAGTGAAATCAGACTTTTGGATCCCGCTGCAAACAACATCAAAAAGCGAACTTTGAAATGTTACCAGAGCGTTATGATCCATTAGACTAACTATTTCAGTCCCAATTTCGATAACAATAACCTATTGCGATAACTACAAACGTGTCATCAGTCTAATGATCCATGATCTTTATCAATTAAATATTGAAGATCAAAAAATGGACTAAACCGTTTCAAAAGGCGAATAAAAATCTTTTTGAGTATTTGATCGGTCATCGGCAAATTCTGCCCTGAAGAAGCCTCGTACGCCGAGGTGAAATATCATTTAGTATACAGAATTAACAAATAGTCGTATTTTCTTTCGCGTTGCTTAGCGGCGTTTCAGCCTTTTAACAAATTCTGCTAGCATTGTTTACCTCTACTTCTTCATATCACGTGATTTGTCCCCTTGAGGGAACCTCCTTTTCACACAATTTAAGAATTTCATACCACAAAAAGTGTGATGCGGGCAACCGTATCAGCAGATAAAGCGATGATTTCCCAAGTGTATGGTCACTTGACCTGAAGTGGGTGTAAACAACGTTAGCTGAGGTGGTCTTTTGATAAAAAGTATAAAGCATGAACATGTCTCGCTTTATGAACAGAACTACGCACTCCATTGTCGCTCAATAACTTAGTGCAAACATAAAATACCAATGCCATGCTATAAAATTTAAACGGAGCTAACTTATTATATTGATAAAAATTCCCTTAAAGTTTCGCAGCAAAGTCAAGAAATTTTACTTTTAAACAAAAGCACCTTACCTCATTCTTCCAGCATGGGTTGACTGTGCCGTTTTGTGCAATAGTCTTCGCTTGCTGTCCTTGATAGCGATGGATAACAGCCAGACCACGGAAGCGTGGAACTATGCACATTCGAACATAAGGATTTGGTTTCCCAAAGAATCCTTTCTTCAAGTCCTTTGCACTTAAACCTAAAAATGGGGTAGTTACATTTCACTAGATACACAGCTTCGATATTACTGGGTGAATCAAAAATGTATTCACTGACAGAAAATCATACTCCAAAAAAATTGATTCGATAAATGTCAGCGAGGCTTTAACTTTAGCATTGACAATGAACGATTTCCCTTTCAAATAAAGAACTTCCCTTAATCGACTTCATTGGACCTTGGCTAAAGAATAAAATGTGACGGCCCTGTTCAATTCGAAATTGAGGAAACTGATTCTTGGCTAATAACTAACCATTAAAAACTCAGGCTGAAGCTCCATCGAGATATAGACTCACAACATAGTTCCAGCTATCGCAACAACAACATCAACAACAACATTCAAATTTTTTGCTCAAACTGGGACTTATTGGAATTTCATACAAAAATTAGCACGACCAGGCATAGATTTATTTGTGCGCTCAGGAACGAGGTTACGGCGTAGGCATGGCAACCTTTGGCAGTTGGAAATTGTCATTGCTGTGGAAAACTAATGGAAGCTAAGTGGCCTTCAAAATGAGGAACTCCTGGTTTACAGTCAAATGTTTGTTGATTCTTGGATAGAGGAACATTTATCTGGATACTCGTGCTTTTGTTCATGGCTAATATCACTGAAGACTTGAATTTCAAGGCGTTTTAGCATCGGAGGTTCGAGCTGGCAACTTAGGCCCCTATATCATTGGCTGGAGCAATGAGATTTTCGTACACTGTTGCTATGGTTTCCAAATCCAGACATGAAATCGAAGGAAACAATTTTGTCCTAATTTTCAATGTGAAAGTCTACGAGTCATAGTGTGAGCGTCTATCAATAGCGATAACTATGAACATGTAATCAGTCTAATTGGTTTTGTAATTTTTGCAATATGAATTTTCAAACAGTGGATGCATGCTTTTGACTCACCCAATATAGTATGTTCTGGACACCTGCTGCACTTTCTGACTTGAGATAAAGGTGTTGGCGGATTTCATCTATTGCGTCTCTGATATGTACCGGGTGTCCCAAAAAAAAGTACTCCCGTTTGAAAAATCACAAAAATTTGCTTACACAACCGATGTTAAATTTTCTTTTTTTGTCAAGTAGATCAAGGACCAAATAATTTTCGCAGATATAGCAAATTTTGTAATTGGTTTAAAAATTAGCAAATTTAGCTCTTTTTGGAGTTACCTGGTTTTGAATCATACTGCAAAAAATCACTGGTGATTGCCAGATCAAATTTTTGTGCATGGAAAGCTTCTAATTTGGTCATGAATGAAAGGAAGAAATGCACAATATCCTTAGAGACTTAAATGATGTTATAAAATCTGAACATTTTGACTCTTAGGCACGATTGAGTATTTTGCTTAAAAACTATAGCTCAAAATAAGGTTTTCAACCTGGAATTTTTCTACCTTGTATCAAAAGCAAAACTTTTACAATCTAGAAATAATTTTGGGTCCTTGAAAAAACAAGTGAAAAAGAGAATTTTATCAAAGGTTTGACAATTGATTTTTGGTGGTTTTTTAAACCGGAGTACTTTTTTTGGGACACCCGGTAGAATGCCAATGACAAGTAGTCCCAAGGCACAGTATGTCAGCCAAGGACCCAAATAAGCAATTCAAAATTCTCTTGTAATAAACCAATATTGCCATATACACATTTTTTACTGACAAACAATGGCAGCCCATTTTTTCATCATGATCTTCTACTTTGAAATAATGTATCTTGCTTATGTTTTGTGTTGTTTGGGAATATTCATTTTAATTGTGACATTCTTTCAGAGATCGTGTGCAGATATGAAGTCATTTGTGTTCAAAACAGTTATTGGGATTTCAATCAGATGAATGGCTTCAGAATCTACTTTCCTTTTGAACTTTTCCTGGCACTTCCACATGCAAAGGTATCTTTGTGGAATATTTCGAAATGTTATTTCTATTATTATGCAAGTCCATAGATACGAGAGTCAGGGCTAAAAAAACGAAGTAGCGTGGTAGCGCCGCTGGAAGGAAGATGAAGTGCTCAAATTTCCCAGGAACGAAGAAGGGAAAAAGAAAAAAAGAAACTGAAGGGAAGGGAAGGGCAGGAAGGGGAGGGGAGGGAAAGAGAAGGAAACATGAAGGAAAGAAAGATAGAGAGAGAGAGAAAAGAAGTGGGATAGAATTAGGCAGTATATCGGGGAAGAAGAACAAAGTACACCGGAAGAAACTAAGGTACTTAGCTTGCTACCAGGAAGGAAAACAATTTTTGAGCCCTGCTAGAGATAACCAACAGTTCACAGTGCTACTGGTCAGCCCAAGACATTAACATGAAATCTATTGAGGAAAATCGTACGATAAAAACGCTCTAAGAAAACATGGAAAAATGTCTCCCTTCTTGAGCTATTAAGGCACTTACCAGATATTGACACAACCAACAAACTGTCTGCACCAATATTGCCTAGTGATGGCATCTGAAATAGTGAACAACGCTTCTCAGTTTATTAACAAAAATATACATAATAAATCTATTATTTATCACTACAAATAAATCATACATAATATATGATACATAGCATGAGTGATACATAATAAATCAAATATCGGCAGTATCAGGGCTGGATTGCTTTGCCCCTAAGGGATTAAACAATAAACAGGTTCATACATAGATTTGATTTTTGTTTACATTTTGGTTGTTTGGTTGTTTTGACTTTTGCGCTCAGCTTTTCGTTAGGGACACACGCTGTTTTTAGGGATCTCCTTCCTGCCAATCCGCTCTTGGATCTTTCTATTGCTTTATTACACACCTTTTTTCCAGCTCCTGCGAGACAGACACCGCCGCCGACTTTAGCGGCTCTTAACTCTGCACTTTCTTTGGTCTTCATGTTGCCGCCTTTGACTACACCCCTATTTTACACTTTTTGCGACTTATTGTATTAAGCAGGATCTCGCTTAGGCTATTGTTTTGTATTGTTTTTGAATTTCGAGATCGATATGTATGCTCCTTCTGATTTTGAAAAGTCACTACTGATGAAGGCTTACGCCGAAACGTTTAACGAATGTGTTTTTCTTGAGTTTAACAAATAAATCAAATATATATACAGGGTGATTCAAACAAAGTTTAGGCATTTGAAAGGCTGTGGGATAAAAAGTATGTGGCCGATATTTAAAAATAAAATTAATCATCAGTCAAAGGTTGACTTAGATAAGAAAATTCTGCTCGGTAAAATCAGTCATCTTTAAGACCCAAAAATTAGAAAAATGCATGTAAGGGGTTTGTATGGGAATCGAGAATTCCACCTTCCATTCTGGTCCATAATCTATGTGCCATTGAAATCAAAATTCTTCATACAATGAATTGAATTTAAATTTCGATGTGAAATAAATCATGGGCCAGAATGGAATCTGGAATTCTCGATTCCCATACAAACCCCTTCAGGTATTTTTCTAATTTTTGGTCTTAAAGATGACTTATTTTACCAACCAAATTTTCCTATCTAAGTTAACCTTTGACTGATGATCTAAAATTTTATTTTTAAATATCAGCCAGATTCTTTTTATTCCACAGCCCGTCAAACAAGTAAATTTTGTTTTGACTCATCCGGTATACATCCTTCTTTCTCATATCGTGGTGCTGGAGTTTGGAACCTCTTGGGTTGTGAAGTCAAGCAGACATCCTCATTTAAAGCATTTAAAGAAGCTTTACAAAAATAGTTTATTTATTTGTTTATTCATTTATTCATTATTGTAATTAAATTAGGATTTTACTTTGTATCTATTTTTAACTTAACTTGTAACGTTTTATGCACGGCCCCCTGAAAAGCAATCTATCGATTGACGGGGTTACCGTGCTTAAAGAAATTAAAATTAAAATGAATGAAAGTCAGTCCAAAAAAATTTAACATATTAGGTGGGCTGTGGAATAAAAAGTATGTGGCTAACATGAAAATCAAACGTTAATCTATCAGTCAAAGGCCAACTTAAATGTGAAAACTTTTTTTGGCAAAATCATTCATCATTTAGACGTAGAAAAAAGGAAAATGCTGGTAAAGGGTTTGTTATGGGAGGTACAGGGAGGATTCCATGTTCAATTCTGGTCCATGATTTACTTGTCATTGAAATTTAAATCCAATACAATTTTCAGAAAACCACTGATAACTCAAAAGGCAGGGGCCAAGAAATGGATTAAAGTATACAGGCTGCACTAAAATACTGTAAACTATCCACTTTTGGCAGTCCACAATAAATCGTATATTGTACTGATTTTGAAGAATTGTGATTTAATCTTTAGCAAAAAGCCTGAATTTGTTTCTAGGATTTGTTTCAATTTTTTCGCAATTTTTAGAGCTATAAGGGAGTTTCTTGAAATTTTTGTTTTCAACAACATTGAATATGATCAAAAACGTTCATCAAAGTTTCAAAAGACTCGGCATGAATGGACAAAGAGAAAAATTTTTGAGGTTATTTGGGGATTTAGAAATTGATTGGTGTAAAATTCTGCATGAGCATTAGTTCGACAATTGGCCTGTTGAGAAACTCTGTAGTAGTTGCAATAAAGTGCCATGCCAGGCTGTTCTCTGTCTCATAAATTCAACAAAACTCCATGCTTGCTTGGCTCAGATGCTTCCCTGTTCGTCTTTTAAACTGCCTTGACAAAGGAACGCAACCTGCACCAAAGCATAAATTCAATAAAATCATAAAAGGAAAGTCATTTCTTTGCATCACTGACAGTAATTTCACATCTCTCCAAAGAAAGGAGCAGTGCTCGCGCAGCAGATTACAATTAATCAATTTCTAAATCCCAAATCACCACAAAAATTCTCTTTTCTTTGTCCATTCATGTTGAGTCTTTAGAAAATTTGATTGATGTTTTTGTATCATTTTCAGGGTTTTCGAAAACGAAAATTTTTTAAGAAATGTGCTTACACAGTACCTCTAAGAACTGCAAACATAACATCTGCAAAAAATCCTAAGATATAATTCAGGCTTTTTGCTAAAGATAGTCATAACTCATCAAAATATCGGTCCAGTATATGATCGATCGTGTACTGCTAAAAGTGGATAGTTCTTTTGGCGCACCCAGCATTGACCCATAATTCTTCAAATTGGCCCTGTTTGCCATTTATTATGGCATGACAAAAACTGAAAACCTTATTACAGTAGCACATGCAGTAACTTTATACAGAACACAAAGCAAACAAAGAAATTCTATATTTACCCTTTTTGGTAGCAAAGACAAAGGAACATCAACTGAAAAAGTCTGGCTTGTTGCCAACAGTGCTCCAGTTGTTCCATAGAAATATTTGAAACAACAGTAATTGATGGCTGCAAGAGAAAAGTCAGTAATTATTAATAATTCAGGGAGAAGTCTTCAAAAGAAAAATAGACACAGGATGTTCATTCTAGTCAACGCTACCAATGTTACAGTTCAAAAACAGGACTTTTATCGCATTTGATGACATCAACTGGTTGATGTGAAAACAATGACTTGAGGGAGCACATAGAGTTGAATTGAGAGGCCTGTCCATCACATCACTGTCTTCATGCCAAGTAGCATGAAATAGTATAGTTAGGCACCCCTGGGTTCGCTTTCATGCCAAGTAAGACATCACACTGGATGGACCTAAATGAAGATTGGATGGTATCACAGTTACAGATCTATTCCTACGTGATCTATAGTTTCTCACCTTGGGGGGAGGGGGAGGGGGGACAACCCAGGCCTTTTCGTTTCACGCGAGCGATCGCTCGCGATCGCGTCAGCACTCGCGCAAACCAAATCACGGGAGCTTTTGGTCGCTCCCGCAAAACGGTAAATCATGTCGAATTTCGCTCCGTAACTTTAGAAGAAAATCATTAGTCCAATTTTCAAAAACAAACGCATTCCGCCATCTCAAAAGACACAAGCAAATGACACAGACAGTTCGAAGGCAGCACATCAAAAACACAGGAAACAACAATGAATTAGCAACGTCTGTACGGAAAATAACAATTGAATATCAAAGTCATCGAGAATGATATCCGTTTCAAAGTACTGTTATGGTTTGCTACAACATTTTGCGATCATCATATCTCATCGGCACTCATTCGCATTCATTGCGGTTTATCGTGACCACATGTTTTTTTATAAGAAATGAAATTGGTTTATAAGAAACTAGTACTACGAAGACCAAAAGTTTAAGAAACTCTAGTACTACGTTCAAGAACAATTAAGAAACTCTAAAATTTTATTTCTTATAGAATAAGAGTCGGTAGATTACTGTTCGTGCGGCATTTTTCTTCAATCCATTGACGTAAAGCATAAGCCTGTCTGATGATCTCTTTTCTCTAACATGGTCCCTTATCTTTTTTTTAACTTTTGACTGCAAAAAGTTGGTAACTTTTTGCCTTAATGTGCATGGCTTATTCGTAGTGACAATATCAATGCAAAATGCAAGCCCTTTGTCGATAAGAAGGCTCAACTTCGAACCATAAGGCAATTTTAGGCCCAAAAAGTAAGAAACTAACTTCTACTTAGCACCAAGGCTGATCCAAATTTCTTATGAAAAAACGTGTAAGAAAAACGTAAAGAAAAACCAAATTGAGCTGAAGACTTTCCAAAGTTATGGGAAGTCTGACATAGGTAATAGGATTTAAAACACTGAAAGAAGGGGATCAAACTATTTCANAAACGTGTAAGAAAAACGTAAAGAAAAACCAAATTGAGCTGAAGACTTTCCAAAGTTATGGGAAGTCTGACATAGGTAATAGGATTTAAAACACTGAAAGAAGGGGATCAAACTATTTCAGGGTAGAAGTTTACGACCAGATGGCCATTTTTGACCCAAGGAATTGGAGCAACGAGAAAGATTATGGAAACGGGAGCCTGGCTTGCTCATTTTGCATCTCATTTCCCAGAAACAATGTCCATGACATCCTTTTATCATATGCCAAGCCCGTGGCTAAGCAGTTCTTTATGTTACTTCTGAACTCAACATGACTCTGTATATATCTTTACCTGAGCGATCGCTCGCGCAACAGAAATCACAGGAGCGATTGTCCACTCACGTGAGCTATTTCTCACGAAAAGGCCTGCAACCATCTCAGTTTGGCTAATGTGAAAATCCTTTCCACTACCGGCTACCGGGTGTCCCAAAATGATGTATTATCGTTTAATTGCTTACATGTCCATAACCAATGAACCGATTTTCAAAAACTGGTAAAACCACAACCAACATCTTGAAATACAATTTAGTCCTTAGGCAATCAAATAAAATCAAGTGTTTGAAAATCGGTTCATTTGTTATGGACATGTAAGCAATCAAACAATAATACATCATTTTAGGACACCCACTAAACCTTCTGGAGGATTCCTTGATTTCTTTTGAAACCTGGAAACTTTCCCATCCAATCCCATCCTCTTTCAATTCCAATCAATCTCTCTTCATTCATGCAAGGAGCATTGGGCTCTTCCTAATACTAAAACATCACTGTATTATTTTTAAGTTAAAGCCTTGCAGTTAGGGGTGTTTTTAAAGGTATTCATTTAATTTAAGTATCAAAATTATAATGTGTCTATTTTTAGCAATAAAAACATTGTAAATTTGTAATTAATACTGGCACATTGATACATACAGTACATACATACATACATGAATTTTCATCTGGCTTAGTTTCAAATTGGTTCTATTTCATAATAGGTGGACAAGAATTACTATGGATAGCCATACTAATTTTCATGCGTCTTAAGTGAATGGGAAGGCTATCCATACAAATAGTCATCCAGTACCATGTAAATGGGGTCTCAAAGTACCTTGAAACATACCTGATTTGAATGGTAAATCCTTTGGTATGCTCCAAATTACAGATCCTTGCTTGTTTCTTCCAATGCCTCTCGTTCTCGTGTCAAGGGCATTCTCTGGAATTGTCTCATCTAAAAAAGACAACAATGGGAAAATCTTGAAAACAATGCTACCATATGATACTGGCACTATCATCTACATGAAGGCTGGCTTTCCACTAGTCTAGCTTAAAACAGAAATGGGTTAAAACTAATCCATTTTTAAAGTGAGTCAATGGAAAAGCTAGTTTTATTGTGAACCAGTTTCCATTCATTATCAGTTGCCATCACGTTGTCGTGGCGTGCAGACATGGTTTTTGGAGCTCTCATATTTTCGAAAACTGACAGTAAGTGATGTAAGGTATTACAGCATTTTATATATTCTTATTTCATTAACCATGTCGTTGAGGGCAAATGGCTCAAAAGCTCCTTGTTTTTAAGATAGATGTTTTTATGTACTGATACTTGTAAGCGTTCTTTCGTAGATATTATATCATCTTTTAATATTAAAGTTTCCTGTAAGTTTAGCTGAGAATATTCATCAAAATGAAAAAAAAAATTATCAGCCATTTCCACCATTCATTTTTAGTTGTTTTATTCCCGTTTTCATGGTTTCAACTTTCAACTTTGATTTTAAAGAGCCAAAAGTAGAACATGTTGTTGCTGATGCAAGAGGGTTATCACGAGGTCAGAGCGGTCAGAGCGGTCATGCTTTTTTAGCTCTGATGTAGCAGTGGGAAATATATGGCATAAACGTTATTTGAAAGTGGTGACATGATATGAGCTTTGGACGAAAGGTATCAGGTTTAACTTTGGAAGCTTCTTTGGGTATCTTGTGCTGTTTATCGCTATAAAGAAACGATTTAAAAGACACTTGACCGCTTTACTGTTAGGCCACGCCACGCCTACATCGAGATGAAGTCGGCAGGTGCTCGTGCAGGNGTGATGTAAGGTATTACAGCATTTTATATATTCTTATTTCATTAACCATGTCGTTGAGGGCAAATGGCTCAAAAGCTCCTTGTTTTTAAGATAGATGTTTTTATGTACTGATACTTGTAAGCGTTCTTTCGTAGATATTATATCATCTTTTAATATTAAAGTTTCCTGTAAGTTTAGCTGAGAATATTCATCAAAATGAAAAAAAAAATTATCAGCCATTTCCACCATTCATTTTTAGTTGTTTTATTCCCGTTTTCATGGTTTCAACTTTCAACTTTGATTTTAAAGAGCCAAAAGTAGAACATGTTGTTGCTGATGCAAGAGGGTTACAAGTTATCCGTTTGAGGTGTTTCCACTTGCCCACAGTTGGGTTAGAAGATACCTGGCTTAAAAATGATCCATTCTCGGACTTGCTGTTACCCTTTTTGCAAAATATTGAGTATATTTGCAGCATGCTTCAAGCCCAATACTAACTTGTTTTGAATATGATTTGAGTATGTTTGAGAGTTTGATTCAAGTAAGAATTTTGTACCGCTTGCGCTATAGCGTGCAGCGTGCATCTTCTGAACCGAAGAAAACTCAATCAAGCTGGATGGCAGTATGTTTATGAATAATTCTGGCTTCTGATTATTGTCAAGCTTGATCAAGCTCTAATTATAATGCAACCTGATAATCTTGCTCCTTCAAGCCAAAATCATGCTTCTGTCAAGCTTGTGCAAGCTTGTTGCAAGCTGAATTTTTCTTAAGAGTAAACTTATCTTGTTTTAACTAGGTTAAAGGAATTGAATCAGCATAAGACAACAAGGTATACCCTATCTGTCAGAATTCGCTGACTCATGGTTCTCGACTGCGCATCTGATTGGCTTACGTGCATGTGAAATGAAACTGATCACATGAGACGCATTGTGCAACAGCAGCAGGTCCTTTTAGTTTGTTAAGAAGGATAATTGATCTTTCTCACATGGTCACATGATACATGACAAACTGGTCTATTTACCATGATTCAATGCCTTTAGTAGGAAAGCAATGCACAAATGGATAACTTTCAACCAATCATTATTTTAACCCAGGTTGGTGGGAAGGCAGCCTAAAATTTTCTAAGCAGTACGTAAAATGATACTAGAACAACAACAAAGAGAAACAATAGGCATATTGTTTGGTGACACAAATACAGCCATGCAAGCAATCTGAATGAGGAGAGATTATTTCCAGACTGGAGTTTTTATAGCGGGCGCAATATCTTGCATATGCGCAGGATTTACATGGTTTTCAATGAGACTTACAGTTGGCATATACATGCTGTTGCAGGTTGAAGGTGTTGTGGCACAGTGGTGTAATCCTCTGACTTGCAGCCAGAACAGTCAGGCGGACAGGATTTTATACCTGGTAGGGCCCCACCACTTGAGCCTCATCACAAGGGGTCACAGACTTGATTAGTGCTTAGCTACTTCCCTGTTATCCCAGCGCTTGGCCCTAAACCCACAACTTCACTTTCACTTTCACCAATAAACAAAAGATCTAGTGTCTAAACATGTTATTCTCAACTGCGGAACTTCTGCAAAATGTCCATGAATAAAGAATATGAAGAATGAAGAACATCAACATGAACATGAGAGAGGATTTTGGACTGAACATTTTCAATGCCAACATTCTTTAAATTATTTAGAGAGGTTTTTTGACATGACGGGGTAGTTTTATGCATTGCATTTTAATTAGGATTTAGGGTTTAACTATATTCTAATTCATTAATTTAACGATATTGTTATTATGTTAGATATTATTTGCAATTGGTATCATTTTTTTCTAGACTAAATATTAACTATTGCATGTAGTGGAATGGTAAATTGATGATGTTTCATGGTTTATCCAGTCTGAGTGCATTCTGCAAACTTTCCAAATTGGTTCCCAATGAGATTCAACGTGTATAACACTGAATATGGTTGAATCCAGTATTTAAACTTTCGTTATCAGTGATATACATAGACCCTTTGATGCATATTCCCATTTCATATGTTTAGATACCCTTTATCCAGCCTGGAATTGAGCCCCCTTCCATCCGCCAAAGATTTCTGGCGGACAGAGACTCACTCTAAACAATAGAAATAACAAAAGAACAAAATAAATTGGCATAATTCTTTGGCGGATGGCGTACACCGATTCCACCAGCGATTTTTTGATCAGACAGTGCCATCACCTTGTTGGACTGGAATTTTCACGATGACATCCATCACAACACTGTCATTAAAAAAATTCATGGCAATAGATTCTCAGCAGACCCAGTTAGGAAGCTGAAGTGCCACAATTCAAGCCTTGTTTCGTAGGCGCACTAATAGTTTCACAGTGTAAACCATTCCCGTTGTGATGTTGTTACAAGGGCCTAACTTAGTACGGTATTATGGACATGGTGGGCCTAATTGAAGAAAAGACGATCTAGGCCTCAACGAAGGTGCTGTCAAAAACCGGCGAAACTGTCGAATATCGAACATTCCAACGGTCAAAACCAAATACAAACGTGTTAATACCTTCATAAAATAATCCAATCCAGTCTTTATCACTTGTGGGTTCTTTGATATTCCACGAAACGACGACCTTTTCCCCAACTGTAATCTGGGTTTGGTTTACCCTCAAGAAAGTGTTTCTTGTGTCCGACAATGTTGATGTCTGCAATGTTGTTTCACTGAACGCCCGTCGCAAATTGCTCGAATCCGAAGACAAACTTGTAAGCGAACGGTATCTAAGCAAACGTACCATCTCTACATGTTAGCAATAGCACAAAAACAGTCACGAAGAATATAATTTTCCAGTACACAGTTGACAAATTCAGGGGAAGTCTTGGGCGTCACACCAAACAGTGAGGTTCGTCATGTTCGGCGCCATCATGTTCGCTGTTAGCCAGCAATGTCCTCACAGTGTTCCAAATAGTACTTAGATTCTCTCCAGTGTGAATATGTGGGAACGTTGAATAAATAAAGAGGGAAGTCAAATCATAGATGAAACATTCAATACGTTTAAAACCATCTTCTTCTGTACAATCTGCACGGGGCAAGCGACAAGCCATACATAATTTTCAAATTTTCGAGATTACTGAACCGCGGAAAGGCCGGACAGATCCAAGAAAGGTTCAGTTAACATACTTTATACCCACCTACCGACCAAACTGTTGCTAATTCTCATGCCATCATTCACTCACACACATATTTCGTTGTTGTTGTTTTTTAGCAAATGATTTAAGAAAAGAAAGAACATACACATACTTTTTCGTGAAGCTACGAATTTGAGCCAGCACTGAAAGTTTCTCTCAAAATTATCAGACTTTGGGAACTCAAAGTTTCCTATGATAGAGCAATCTTCATGCGCTCATCGTGAACATTTCCATTTTGCGTAGGAGACATGGCGCTCGGGCGTGGGCTGGTGTTTTGGCTACATTTCGAAAAAAGTTTTTTAAGACTCTCTGGACCTAGCCTGCTTGCAGACTCTACTGATTCCCTGAAGAGAAGTGAGGTTCCGGCAAAAATGTCTGGGGATTACCTTATTACACCTCCTGCCCCATTTGGACCATTTTGGACTTAATTGTTTGGCGATTTGGACCATTCATTGTCTATGATATCGGAAAGGGGTTTGTAAACGAGAATTGAAATAGAAACAATCACACACAAGGACTTACAAGAGAAAAATTAGGTCTGTCAAATCATAGTCATGGTCAAATTTATAGCGTTTCAGTTTCGGGCCCTCGTCATCCCTGATTTGTATATTGAGCCCTCCTCCCCGGCCCCCGGGCCCCCCGGGCTCCTCACCAAAATCCATATTCTTTGAGCATTTCCTAAACCATGCCTAAGGGAGCTGTCATTTTTAATAACAGGGAGGGGGTGGAAGCATTTTGAAAATTGGCCCAAACAATTTTAGACCCCTGCATCCTAGCCGTGAAAAATTTCAGACCCCATCTAATTTTCACCAAAAAATTTCAGACCCCTGACAGCACACAACGACTTCAAAAGAACTAGACTGTCACAAAAGCATCAAACCAAACAAAGAAGAATTCAATTGAAGAAAAGAAGAAAGAGCTTAACAGACACAAAACATTTATGTCTAACTTTTTTGAGAAAATTAATAAATAGTTTAGCTAAAATCTACAAAGTTGAATTTTTTCGAAAACATTTAAAAATT
>REGL01000883.1:99217-128485 GCA_004194395.1 Aurelia aurita complex sp. Pacific | reverse complement strand
TCCCCCCCCCCATTCCACTCATCTCTGACGCACGTCTCCAATAAACCTTCATATATTAGACAGATTTCTAAGTCTGGGAATGACCAATGTAGGTCTGCTTTAGATCTAAACCGCAATACATTCTTCTACTGTTTATATTTATTGCGCAATGCCATCATATGATATTCCCATGATCCACCAAGGAAACAAAAACCATGTTTAAACTGGAGATACATAGATAGAATAACACTTGACAAGATAGAATAACATTTCAAAAGAATAAAAAATACATACCGCATTTACAAGAACATTTGTATTTACTTGCAGTTGTATGGTATTTCACAAATTCCTAAATTTAGAAAAAAGGTGACTTTAAGGATTTTCAATATTTGTCCAAGTGACCATGAAGGACTCCCTAGATTTATTGAAGGGGATCGATACAGGTTTGGTATGAATAGGTCTGATGAATAGTCTAAGAAAACGCCTCCGCATGCATTGCTTCTTTGGCTACACAATGTAACGGCACATGTCGAAGTTAATAGACTATTTTTTAACTGGGCCTGAGCCAGTTTTTAACTACCGGGTGTCCCAAAATGATGTATTATCGTTTGATTGCTTAGATATCCATAACCGATGAACCAATTTTCAAAAACTGGTAAAACCATAACCAACATCTTTAAATACAATATAGCTGCAAGGCAATCAAATAAAACAAGTGTTTGAAAATTGGTTCATTGGTTATGGACATGTAAGCAATCAAACAATAATACATCATTTTAGGACACCCGGTATTTCAATTCCCTTTGACAACGAAACATAGTTTTGTCAGCAGGTTTATCAATCTGATGGTTTAGTACGAGTTCTGCCTTGCCTTGGCAAACGTGTTACAACGAGTAACGAGAGTCACCAACACTCTGTAATTACAGGCTACAAGAATCAAGAGATTGGTCACACCGAGAGGGAAGGGAAAGGGCAAGGGTATTGCTTCGGTAAGCATAGCTTCTTAATGTTCCTAAAAACTAAATTTTGATACCAGGTACAAATAAACAACGCAACCGAATGAAAATGGGAAAAGATATATTTTTATCAAGACAAACATACACAGCAACGAAGACCCTCTTTCTGGACTGAAGTGGCCCTTAAAAATTAGAAAATGCAAGGGGCGTATCACTCTGTAAAAATCTCGTTCACCTTTGGCAAAAATCCCTTTGCTTTCAAGAAAAATCCGCAAAAAATCCCTAAAAATACTATTGTTTAAAAAAATCTCGCACGTCATTTCGGAAGAGTGATGCACCCCTTGAGAAAATGTGCCCCAGTTTCATTCCGAAGAGTTCTAATCGTTGAACTCTTTCAAATACTGTTAATCAATCAAAGAATTTAAGGGTGTGTTCGAATGGTACCAATTCTGAAAACGGTATACTTGGTAGGCTCAGAATTTGTGTTTGATTGACTTCAAACTTCTCAAAAAGGTAGATTTAATTGGTTTGGAAGGCCATCCTGAGTCTTCTGCTCCAAAAGGCAGAAGGTTGGCAGACTTTGGAGAGATTCTCAATTTTATTAGCAGAAATCACGTCTTGGTGAACGTGAAGCCTACCATTTTTGAGAGATTTGTGTTGGATTGGGAAATATACCGGGTGTCCCAAAAAAAACTCCCGTTTTAAAAAATCACCAAAAATTGACTATCAAGCTTTTGGTAAAATTTTCCTTTTGACTTGCTTTGTCAAATACCCATAGATGATAAAATGTTTGCTTTTGATACAGAAAGGTAGAAAAATTACACGTCCAAAAACCTTATTTTGAGCTATAGTTTTCAAGCAAAATACTTCATCTTGCATACGAGTCAAAATTTTCAGATTTTTATCATCATTGAAGTCTCCAATGACAGTGCGCATTTACTTCTGCCATTTATGACGAAACTAGAAGTTATACATGCACAAATAAATTGATCTGGCAATCATCAGTGCTTTTTCGCAGTATGATTCACAACCAGGTAGCCCTAAAAAGAGCTAAATTTCGATCCTTTTTAAAACAATTACAAGATCAGCTATATCTTGGAAAATAATTTGGTCCTTGATTTACTTGACAAAAAAAGGAAATTGAAGATCGGCCGTGTGATCACATTTTGGTGATTTTTCAAACGGGAAAACTTTTTTTAGGACACCCGATATTTCAGGCTTTGCGAAGAAGTCTAATGAATTGAGAATTTAATAGGCTTGAAATTACGAATCAAACACACCCTGAGACATGATCAAAAGATACCTACCTCTTTTCTTAGAAGTTTTGCAAGAAATTTAAGGCAGAATCGGCAAAGGTTTGTCTACACCCACTGCAAATCAGTTTATCAATCTCTTGATAGAACATCTTTTGAATTCTTTCACATATTCCGTGCTATGAAAACTTGTGCCATGAATGCAAAAGGAAGCATAATACTGAAGCTTTCCATGAGTATGGTCACATGACTTGTCATGAGTAAAACAAAGCTCAGACAATTTGTGTCCTTCACACCTTTTTCCCTTGACCGACCCATCGATTTTTCACTTCCATCCTATACGTTTCAAGATAAATCGAAAATCGAGGCACAAGAACAGTTTGACGAGCAAAAAAAATTAAACGACACAGAAAAATACTTACCAATCGAAATATAGCAATTAATGCAACGAGACAAACAGCAAGAACTGTGGTTGCAGTGAAGAAATACCCAAAAGCACTTTTGATGACGTTATTTTGGCCTGCAGAAAGAAATTTATGATATTCAGAATCTGTGAAGCAATAGATTGCTTTGAAAAACGCAACCATCATGGAACGAACTACCAGGAGAGGAAAAGACGACCTCCAATTGAAAGGCCACTGCTTGTTAAATATCAAAGACGATAAGATAAGCAAGTAAACTAGCTACTTGGTTTGTTCGACATTAAATTTTTGGAGGACTAATTCCAAATTGTGACAACATGGGCATAATGGGCGGCACCACTGTTGATATTTTCGTAAGATTTTGTAACATTAGTGTCTATGTTATGTGTAGGTTTTTGGGTTGTTGTGTATAATCCATGCTCCCTTTACCGGTTGTTTGTAATGTTGAAATTGTTTGTCATTGTAAGATTTTATGAGAATATAAAAAAAAGGAAAAAAGCCGAATATGTCTGCCATACGTAAGAACCACGTAAGAACTCACCTAATTGTGATAGAATACTAGCAACAGCTGCAAAGAGACCACCCAAACCCTAGGGAAAAAAAGAATAGTTCAAGAATAGAATATTGCAACATTTATAAGACAAGACTTCAGCATCTATATCAACATCCCTATTGGTGTGTTTTGCATAGAATTTGACGAGTAAGAAGAACAGCAGTGAGGCATCAACATCTGAAGGAATTCTCTTAGCTCTGACTTGAATTTCTAGAACTTTCTCTGCACCATCAATCATACTGTAGCTATTCTAAGACAACTTGGCATACAGCTAAACTAGCACTGCCAGATGGTGAAAAATCACCAAAATTCGATAACATGGTAAGTAGATTCAAGACCAAATTAGTTTCTTAGATGTACTTGATTTTGTGATTTATTTCAAAATTAGCAAATTTAGCTCATTCTAGGGCCATGCCTGGTTTGAAGCATTCTGTATAAAAATACATTGTAGCGGGGATTATGACCTTGTTATAACCTTGTCCTTGACAAAGCAATGATTGCCAGATTAAAAGATCAAAATGAAAATTGCTTGATGATGGGTTTCATAATCAATTTTTGGTGATTGTGTAAATGGGAGTACTTTCTTAGAGACATCTAGTAGTTTACCTGTCCTCCCATGACAGCTTGCGTGTAACGAGGAGGTAACATTCCAGCAAATCCAAAAATACCACCTTGAAGTATAGCACTATTCATGTTTATCAAGACTACTGATGCCAATGTAACACCAAAAAATGTTCCCGTCCATCTCTCTGTGTCCAAAATGACCAATATGGTTGTTAACGTGAATATTACAATCATACAAACAAGTGCTATTCCCATCCGATACACTCTATTGAATCTAAAAACAGATGAATAGTAGTCTAATTTAGAGAGATAAACTAAATAAAATTTGAGTAATCAAATATTTTCCATTTTACGATAAATCCACTTGTAATTGTGGAACAAAAAGATTTTTCACCCAGATATATTTTCAGTATTAAGAAAAAATTTAAAAGTAAACTGCACAAGTGGTGGACACTTTGCCAAGTATTGGAGCAGGGTCCCTTCAGATGAAAAGCAGTTACTCAATCCATTGTTTTCAAACAAAAGATAGTTATTTTCCCCAATATTGGAGGTAATGCCCTTCACACCCAGCCTCCACAACTGTGGGGTGAGTGGCCGAGCGGCCGAGCGGCTTAATCAGTTACCGTCAGGAGACTGAAGTTAAGCTTGGTCGAGTGAGGTCAAACTCCGGATGGGTGACCTCGGAGGCTTGACTTCGCAACTCACCTCGCCGTCCTTCGGAAGGGACGTTAAACTAGGGGTCCCGTGCCTGGATGCGGCATGCAAAAATGGGCTTAAATTAGCTTTAAGTAGCTAGATATACTTCCTGCCCACTCAAAATAAATTACTGAAAAAAACTGAACAGAACTTAAAAGTAAATTGTACCTTTGCAGACAGAATATATTCAAGAGCATCATCAGGACATTTGGAACCATTGCAGCTATAGAGAAGTAATTTTGAAATGAAACTTGAAAATCCGGTCTTGTTTCTAACTTTTTCTTGAAGTACTGCAAGAGAAAAGAAAGTTTTGACACAAAGATACAAGGTGGATTCTTGACATAACGTTTCTTGACATAACGATATGGAACCCTACCACTCTGCCTATTTTATTCCCTTGGGGCTCATTTCAATGAACTTTCCATATGTAGATTCCAAATTTTTGTCGTTTTTTTAATTTCGGCGCCATTTTGCAATACGTCAAAATGAAATCAATTACAGTCGATCTGCCGACAAGGGGTGTGACCCAAAAATTGTGTTACTCAACTGGATTTTACATCAATCTATGCACAATTCATTTCTATGATTTGTCTGCAAAATATTGCTTCAGGGAAAAAGGTTGTAGAGGGCCTTCAGTCCACAGCATGGCTATTTTTAAGACCAGCCCTTGGATTTTTAGTTTGAAGTTACAAATCATATAGTTATTTGAATTAATGTTCAAGAATTTTTGTTGTAGTATCATTTGAATTATTGAACATCACGGGCTCTTACCTCATAAGCAAGAACTTTTTTCACGCTTTTCCAAAGTTGTATAGTAATTTTGTAAAGAATTATAGCTTGTAACTTTATATTGCAATATTTAAATGAATATAAAAAAGACAGAACAGAAATGGAATAAATGATTCATCATGCATATATACAGCTGTTATGAAGGCATAGGTTTGAACAGGGGCGGATCCAGCCCGAAGTTGAAGGGGGGGCAACTTGCAAAGAGGGCGCCAAAAGCATAATAGAAAGTGAGCGCGCCAAAGGCGCGCGAAAATTTTTTGGACACTTTTTAAGAAAATGCTTTGATTTACTACCAAATAACGCCTTGATTTATATGTTTACTCCATATTTAAATCGAAACAGATAAAGAATTGTGCGTTAGCGGCACGACGAGGGGCGCTTTTCTCGCCAAAAGAGGGGCGCCAAGCTGACTTTTCATCTTGAAGGGGGGCAACTGCCCCCACTTGCCCCCCTCTAAATGCGCCACTGGGTTTGAACCAGGGAGCCTCAAAGTTAGGACTATCTGTGTATGGACTACTAGCAGTCTCTGCTCTGTTCTATTATTTGGTGATGGAGCTGCCTAAAAGTACTGTATGACACAGTAAAAATCTGGTATCATTAGAAATGATTCAATACCGGGTGTCCCAAAAAAGGTACTCCTGTTTAAAAAATCACCAAAAATTGATTATCAAACTTTCGATGAAATTTTCTTTTTGAGTTGCTTTGTCAAAGACCCAAAAATATTCACAGATGATAAAATGTTTGCTTTTGATACAGCAAGGCAGGCAATTTACACATTGAAAAACCTTATTTTGAGCCATAGTTTTTAAGCAAAATACTCAATCTTGCCTAAGAGTCAAAATTTTCAGATTTTTATCATTATTAAAGTCTCCAATGATAGTGTGCATTTATTTCTGTCATTTATGACCATACTAGAAGTTTTACACGCACAAAGAAATTGATTTTGCAATCATCAGTGCTTTTTTGCAGTATGATTCAAAGCCAGGTAGCCCTAAAAAGAGCTAAATTTGCTCATTTTAAACCATTTACAATATCAGCTATTTCTTGGAAAATAATTTGGTCTTTGATCTACTTGATAAAAAAAGAAAATTGAAGATCGGCCGTGTAATCAAATTATGGTGATTTTTCAAACGGGAGTACTTTTTTTTGGGACACCCGGTAGATATATTTATGTACATACATCATTCGCTGTGATAAAGAAGTTCCAAGGGAGTAGGGTTCCAAAGCCAAGAATGTACATGATGATATAGCACAGGTGATATCTACAATAATAAAAAGAAGTTTCATATTATTTGGAAGACATCAATTGGTCAGCATTATAAAGGTTTGTTTCATTTTCATTTCAGCTCTGAAACATCAGAAAAATAGAAGAAAAACACTTACAAAGAGATATTCCGTAAGAGCCTTGAGCACATAAGAACTTTCAAGAAATAGAATTCCAAAAAAACTTCTTTTGAAATGCTTGAGAGGGGACAAGTAGTAAACATGAAGATCATTGTGGAACCTTTAAGAATCTTGTAAGAAACTCTGAGTACTGAACCTGCACTGACATTCTGATAATTTTAAGAAGCTCTCAGTACTGGCCCAAATCCTTATTTTCTTAGAAAAAATATGTAATTTATTTGAACCCTTCCCACCTTACTGGGGCAACCCCCTTTCATCTTACCCCAAATTCACTAAAATTCAAATATCATTCATTTTAGGTAAAGATGACCCAATGGGCAGGCCTGTACTTGCAATTACAGTTCCCTTGGGATCTGGTGGTAGTTGGTAAGAACAGAGAAACCTTTGCAAAGATCCTCTAACTAATACCATTGTATTCTGATCAGATGAAGAAACTATTTTGAAAGGCACAATAATTGTTGATCTTGTTGTTGAAAGATAGTAAACAAAGGAACCTTGTGCAAAACAGCTGACTTTGAAAATAACAAATACTCTTCATAGAGTTCTCATCACATGACAATAAAAATGACAATTTCAAAAGGCTGTAAATGAAATTCTGGACCTTTGGGAGTGATGCAAAATATCAAATCTTAATCAGAAATTTTTGGAGCCTTTTGGGAGCTTTTAATGAGATTTTCCAAAGCAATGAGAAGCAATCAATAGAATGAGAGCCCATGGGACCATCAAAAACTTACATGAAAACAAAAAAAGGAGGATAACAAATAACTCACCGATCCTCAGGGATATCAAAAGCAACTTTTGTACCATCTTCAGAGCTGCCTCCCGACTGAAGCTCATTCTCTATAAATGGTTTATTTTCTTGGTCTTTTAAGTCATTCATTTTTGTTGCTTCGGGTGATAAAGCTTGATGGAGTGCACCATTGGTCAAAAGATTTCTTGGGAATGAAGGTTTGTCATAATGAAACACCAAAGGGTTTTCCGTAAGATTAATTTTATCGTTCACTTCCAGTAATTCTTGGTCTTCAGGGGTTTCTTTTTCTAAGGAAAGAAAGGAAATATGGATTTATCTAAATCTAAATCAGATTATGGGTAAAGTCGTATTTGGCAGAGACGCCCTCAGCTGATTAAAGTGGAATTAAACTCTACTCATGAGAATAGTTAATCCTCAGGTGGATCTTTAAAAAAATATAGGGACAATAATTTTGATTTTCGCTTGTTGTAACACTTGGGGATTACAGTCCAGGCTTGCACACATTAACAATGGTTTTCATGCCTAATAATTCTTGTTTAGAACATTTAAAGTCTTTAATATGGCTCAAGAATTCTAATCATAAGGTCATGTAAATAATTCTTGCTATGTTAATAAACACAAGACCTGTATTGTAGCATCTATTGAACTGTAGCCTTCCCTAAAAAGATAGATACGGTTCCATCCAACCCACCATAATAGCCCCACAATAGGCCTAGTCAAGTATCGAGGCACAGGCATACCGCAAAAGATAACTTCTGCCGATAAAATCCAACCCATATTACAAGCATCTGGCATTTAAGTACCATACATGATATTTTGCAAAATCCCTGATAAATTAATTCGTAATTGCCGTGACTGACGCGACGGATTGCGCTGGTAAATTGTTGCTAATAAAAGCAGGCCTAAAAATACCTTCTACACGAGAAGATGCCTTTGAGTCGAGGGACCTATCAAGAGAAACCAACTGATTTTTTTGATGATCAAAACGCAAGTAGCACGCCAAATAAAAGAGATCAAAGTTACCTGACATCTCTTCTTTATCGTGATCAACTTCTTTCTTCAAATTAAACCTTTTAAGGGTATAAAATAACAATTTTCTTCAACCCGATCACTTCCCTGGTCACTGCAACGAAATTCTGCTATTCCACAAACAATAATCTATCCAGGGTCATCCCGCTACATGAAAACAGCCAATCAAACTTGAGGATTAAAATAGCCAGCCAATCAAACATCAGATCAGGATTCCTTCAAAGCCACAAAGCGGCTTGACCCTGCGCAGCTGTATTATTGATCACATGATAAGTCGACCTTCATCCTGCAGTTGCAAAATGTCTCTTGTTTCATTGTCAGCTGTGTGCACCCCGCGGAGGCCCTGCCATAAAAGACAAGATTTGTACCTTGCAAAAGTGGAATCGGGCATTTTTGGAGCTTAGAGTAAGAAAGTAAAAAAACTCCCTTTCTCATCCCAAAGTTATCGCTTTCCTTCTACGTGGGAAATAAGAGGAATCGTTTTTGCGTCATGTTCCTAATTTTGTTAGAACTGAAGACGTCTTTCGAAATTTTGAAAAACTGGCTCACAAGCCAACATGCAACCATTTCAGTCTATTGTGATCGTAGAAGAAACCATCAGCAGGTGAATTCTTCGCGTTGAATCAAAACAATCTCTGCAATATGTCTATTGTGCAAATTTGCCAAAAGTTCACACCTTACAAGAAGTGTAGTGTGGAAGAAATCATTTTTGCAATTTGTTGTCTATTGTGTAAATTCGCGAAAATTTGCACTTCATAAAGAAATCTGGTTGAATCTCAATGGGCAAAGGTGCGAAAACGAAATGGAGGTGGTATTTTTCTCAAATATTGCTGTGAAGTTTCCCGATATAGCGTCAAAAATTCGACCTTCAAAAACAGGATCCAGAATGCCAAGCCTTCATCTTATTCTGAAGGTTGAAAGAATTGAGAAGTTCACTTTTCAGTTGTGAAAGGTCTGAAGCCTGAAGAAAGGTCTGTGCATGGTATAACTTACATGTTGACAACTCAAACCTCGAGTCAAAACTGGTTGCAACTCAAAACATTTTCCAGCAAAATTCTCTACTTGTGGGCTCAAAATGATCTGCAATGTTTTAAAAAATCTACTGACTCATCATCTCTAAGTCTAAATTGCACCGAACCGATCAGTATATTACGGGTATATAAAAACTAGCTCTATCTAACATTGCTGTAGAAGTTAAAATATTGGACTATGGATGTGGGGAGAGTGAGAGAAATATTCTCACTTGAATAAAATATTTCACATCGTCTGCTATAAATCGCTAAAAATGATGTTCCTTTCCTGTGGTTCCTTTCACAATCAAATGTTTGAAATTACAATTTTCATTGGAAGAATATTTCGCATGTCCGTTAGTCTTTGCTGTTTGATTGGATCCAAGCAAATATCAGGGCGCATGTTTTGGACATTCCGTTGAAAATTGAGAGAAACTTCGAGACAGTATCAAAAACAGGTAGTTTACATGTGCAAATTCAATTTTATAATCCTTACGCATACAATTTTCCAGAAAAAGATTCTACTATATGGTCTAAATTCATTTTAGAACGAGTGCAATATTTGCTTAAATAAAATAAATACCCTTTTTTCTTAGCAACGGATTTCGCACAACCAACATGCATTTCAGTAGTAAATACGATTTGTCTTGATATTCAATATTGGTGGACAACCTGAGCCGAAGTAATCTTTGTTCAGGTTTAGACCGAATCCTATACACAAGATCCAGTTATTGCAATTCCATTTCTGCATATTTCTCAGCTTTCCAACAACACAAAATTCTCTTTTTGTAAACAACGTACACATCAAAGCTGTTGTGAAGAACGTCAAGAAAGTATTGTAATACAATTAAGAGCCATTGTCACCCAAGGTCCTTTGCGGGCACGCTGCTGCAATTTTAGAATGTCTGAAAATTTGGCCTTAGCAGAAAATAGGGAATCATACTGCTAAATTTGAACTGAAGAAAATCCAACTAAAGTCAAATTTTTTAGCAGTTCAATTTTGCAGTATGAATCCATGTTTCCGAATAGTCCACATTTGATTTTCAGACAGCCTGAAATCGCAGCGTGCTCGCATCCCGCAAAGAACCCTGGGTGACAATAGCTCTTTAACAACTCCTGAACAGAAGTCATCATTGCTAAGAGCACTTGAAGACGTCTTTTCTTTCAATTCAAATTCTCTCTTTGTACAGTTTTAAGTTAAAGCTCGTACGATTTGACCATGAATTTGACCAAAAAGTGAGATGATACGTAGCGGTGTTTTCTTAAAAGATTAATGGAAAGGATCTTTGCCAAGACCTTCAGGAAACGGTTGAAAATCTAAGACAGAGGGATAAACTATGATGCAAATCAATCTTCAATGGTCATAATTCATATAAAATTAATGTAAAGTTTATATGAGTTATCACACAAATTGAAGGGTTACGGATTTAAAGGATGTAAGTATTTTCGACGCACAGTATGAATTTTTTGTGTTGGTCATGTTTAAGACAAAAGGAAAACATTCCCGGTTCAAAATTTATTGGATTTGACTAGTAAAGGCCCCGAAAACGAAAAGGATCAGATTCAAACAAGAGCAAAGTTCAGTTTTTGGTCTAGCTCATTGTATCCAAACTTTGAAATTTAAGCCGAATTCATCAAAGAAAAATGTTCCTTCAAAGTTTACTTGCTGGGAGCTAACTCAATAAGTAATGAAATATAAGAACCCCAAAAAGGAATTTGATTAACGATTTTAGGTCATTTTCGCAGAAAATTCCAAATAAAATTATCCATACCTTAAGAATGGGATGGCCAAGTACGAGCAAATAAATCTCTGGACGTAATTTTGCCTTTCCGCTATCAAAAATTGCATGATTAACTCAAGTTGTTGGATAATTCCAGATCTTAAAGTTCACCAAAGACCGATCTATATTGACTCAATAGTATAGCATAGTTTTTACAGACCACTCTATCATGAAACAAGATGGGCTTCTTTTCTGACATTGCTTGCATAAATCTGAATGGACCAGGAACTAATTTATAGATAATTAGCGATAAAACAGATAAACTCGAAAACATTCTGGTTGAGCAAAATCCATTGCGTTTGCTGGTCCTGTTTTCATATGTTTCAGTGCAATATCCGATATATATTGATATATTTATATATATGTATTCATTTAACAGAAAAAGATGCAACTTTACAGCTGTATTTTACACAAGAAAATTGAAGACTTCCTATAACACCCAAGCCGTCTTAAAATACAGACATTTAGTTTTACCCCACGATAAATTGAATGCTCGGACGGTTTTAAAAAGTAGATTCTTCCGATATAATTCAGTCTGTCTTTGTTGGGGAGACGAGATACGGTTTGTCTGAGGAAACTCATGGGTCCCCCCGTGCAGTAGGTTAATGCTCATGCGCCCGGCAGAGTTCTAGCCCGAAACGCTACTGCGCATGAGCTTTAACCCACTGCACGGGGGGACACATACGTTCCCTCGGACAAACCGTACCTCATCTCCCCAACAAGTCTGAAAACAGACGTCAATGCTCACATAATGCTCACATAATGCTCTCATATCTGTGATAAAACCAAATTTAGAGACGTTGAGACGTTGGTACGATAGTGAACCAGACAAATTCTTTTCTTTGCAAAAATACTTCTTGCCATCTTCAAATTTTGACCGACTTACATTCTACGGTCTAGAAGTTTAGGGCGTCGTCATTAAATTTGTCTTCAATTTTCAAAGTTATCTCCATAAATCAAAATAAATTTCAGTTTTCTTGGTTGTCTTTAATTTTCAAGTGTAAACACAGCACAATACTTGGTCAACAAGATATTAACAATTCTGAACTGAAGCTATCAATTCCTTATATTTGCAAAATATGAATAAGAATTTCGTTAACCTAAGTGCACATTCCGGAGTGCAACATTTAAATATTTACTCGCAGTCTACGTGCTATATTTACAAATAAAATCTAACATACTTTGATCCTCAGTTCATTAGGTCTTGCTCGTGTCCTACCAATAAGATACTAACATTGAAGCAAACTGAATTGTCAAAAACTTTGGACAAGGGTTTCAGGCTTACTCTCAAATATTCTGCAAATTAAATTCATTGTTGCAAATTGAACTGTTTAAAACTGAATGAGGATATCAGGCTTGCTTTAAATATTTTGTGATGAAACACGATAAGACAGATTTGGACCAACTAAATTTTCTATCTAAGTTGACCTGATTTTCACAAAATTAAAATCAGTTTAAAGGGATGTGATGACTGGTTAAAAACTAAGCTCATACAGACGACCAAGTCTTTTTGAATCGCCCGATATTTCAACGGACTCTGCATCTGGCTTTGCATCCCATCACTAAAATTACATTCGCCTGAGGACTCTTTAATACAAATCTTGAAGTTCTTCTCCAATTAAAGTAGAACTTGAAGCTTTCTGTCCTACTTAAGATAAAATCGCCTGTGTAATCTTAATGGTAAAAGGTGCATCGCAATAACGATAAGATGGAAGGAGAAAATTCATATTCTGGATTTAAGTGCTGTTTTTTCATCACTTAGGCCCGTGAAGATAATTTCGTTCCTAATTTTTCTGGCAGAATCTAACTTAGCTTTATCTTTGAAAGTGTTAGATAACATCATACTCATCACAAAATGTTACACTAAATTGTAACAGACGTAAACGAAGGTGTTTAAAATGCTTATCAATTATCCAATGTCATAATATTTTCGTATTTAATTATCTCAATATTCCAACAAATATTTTCGAAATTTAAGATTTTCTGAATAACATAACATAATCTTCATGATGAAGTTTACGTGAACGTTGTGTAATGGCATACACTGATGTTCCTTGTGATGATGGACCTTTTAGCTATTCTCAAATAGAATCTGAATCGAACGATATTTGTCTACATTTTGTAGAATTTTCGAGTGTGCACAATAGTGATAGAAGCTCTAACGCCACTCGATCGAACGTCGCGTATAAAATGTATAAAAATAACGCTCGATCCAGGCTCTTTTGTAGAATAGCTAAAAGGTATATTGATTGCATAATTACTAGCGATAGCTTTACTTGGTTTCTTATTATCTGCAATTCCATTGCAGCATTCAAGAGCAAGTACCATATAAAATATGCAAGGAAGAATAGTTTAGAAACCGCCAGATCAAATACTTTCAATGGCTGAGTCTGCAATGATAGGTAATTATGAAACGACGTGGATAACATTGCAAATATTCTCATAGCTCATGGTAACTTCTATACGCTTTCAGAGCTATTTTTACTGTTCGTTCGTTCGTTCGTTCGTTCGTTCATTCGTTCGTTCGTTCATTAATTCATTTATTGGTCTTAATTCATCATTACTTGCCTCGATAATCCCTTCATTTCTATTTTGCTTCATTGGGCCTATTCATCAGTTCCTTGGTTCATTCTTTCTTATTCATATGCTTTTTAATAAAAGAATGACAATAAAAAAGGGACTAACATTTAACATTTAACATTTAACATTTAACATTTAACATTTACATTTAACATTTAGGCCATATAGATATTTCTCATTCACTACTGGCATTCATTTTATTCTTCCTTTCAGCTGAAGTTGGTTCAAGTTTTAATATTTATCGGTTTCCTGAAATTCATATTGTTTACTGCATACTCGGGCACAGGGTGTCAGCGATTAAAACTTCGCATGGATAAAATGTGAATTGTTATTCAGTGTAGCCCTGAAGGAACTTCGCAGTACCAACTGTATAATTTGCAAGATCAAAACAGTCCGTTTGTGCATACAATACATTCATAGTGTATAGTAAGGTTTTTATACCCACTCGTAATTGAGGCAATCCATCCTGGCTCCTGATACGAGGCTGCTGCATAATGGCGTAATGAATCATTAAAAGGTAGAAGGGTTGCCATCAGCCAGATCCGGTTGGGTTTCGATATGTGGCGGTGGCACTTACTTCTCCTTTCTGGAACAGCACTGGTGTGAAATTCGACAGATCGACACTTTCTGATTCGAGTTCACTGCAGTTCTTTTCATAAAGAGACTCGAGGTCAGCTGGCGCCTGCAGGAAAGAAAACAACTTTTAATAGTTTCAGTGAAATGAAAAATCTCTAGTCACAGCTACTTTAAATATTTAATCAAGTCCACTAATCTCAGGGACTAGTTGATTTGCATGAATCCATTTCAATAGACTTTGGAAAGCTGGAATTCGTATTTAATGGAACGACTTCTGAAAATGGTAGATTTGGGATGTTTAGGTTTCTTTCTGTTCCCAAACACAGTGACAGAAATTGGCAGCGTAATTAGTCAAAACGACGAATTCAGAAATTCCTGTTTGATTCGTGTCCTGATTTTGACTTATACTACAGTATCTACTGCCTCACCGCATTCAGTAGCTTCAAAACCACGACATACAACCTTACTTTTCAAATTGTAGTGAGGAGGATTGCGGTTGGCTAAGTTCCAATAAAAGCAACGCTTACATTAGCATTTTCAGCAAATAGTTTCCTTAGCATTGTAAACAATGGTAAAACTTGACTGAGAACAGATAATATAAGTAGAGATAGGGGCACAAACCGTCTCTTGCAGCGTGATTACTTCTTGTAAAAAGTCTTCATATTGTTTACTTAAATCACTCATTTCTTTTTCTTGATATTCTTTCATCTGCAAACAAAAGGAATAATCCTCAATTTTACAATTACGCTTCTATTTAAATGAAACATTTATTCGCTAAGCTTCACATATGAGATATTGCAGTATAGGTATTTATTTACAACAAAGTCTCTATATAAGAAACCCTTTAAAAAGTCTCTATTTACGTTTAAAAGTTAGAAAGTCTCTGTTTACAACGAACACTCTTTATAAGAAACTCTCTACAAAAACTATTCATGAGAAACTCTTAATAGGAAATATAACATAAAAAACCTAATAAAAGAAACTCTTTGAAGTAAATTTTCCACAAGAAACTATTTACAAGAAAATCCTATTTAAAATCTGATAATTATATGAAACTTTCATTGCCATTTAGTTGGTTTCTCATAAAAAATGCCTTTAAATGAATCTGATACTCTTCAAAGGGATCTTACCTTCTGCCTTTCAACAACGGCTTGCTCGATGTGTTTCTTGTTGTGTTCACGTTTCATCCTTTAAAAAATAAAAGAAAGTTATGACACGATAACATAAAAATCTCAGAAATGACTCCGCTGACGATCCTCTCTCCAAATTTCCTGTCTAAACTTGGTTAGGATCAACTAAGCCTCTGAAGCAGCTATGTATGTATGTAAAATATTTAAATTCACCACAAAATTAAAATATTTACAATTTAAAAACAATACATAGCAATTAAAATACACAATTTACATAACAATACATTTAATATAAATTAAGAAATACCCCTAATCATAGTCGCAGGGATAGCATTAAAAGATCGAGTTGACCTTATTTCTATAATGGTCCACTTAGAGATGGTTGCAAAAAAAGTATGTATATAATATGTGCTTTTCGATCTTTTTCAATAAAGGCCGAATCCTGAATGTGAGAAGACGTGGCTTTAGTAGAACACATATGCGTCGCTTTCCTCTCTCTGTATATTTTGGAAAAAATTTTCTTTGATTTTGTGCTTAAACGAGTTGATATTAGTTATGGACTTTAAATCAGAAGATAGGCTATTCCATATCTTTGGCCCCAAGTACGACAAGCATTTTTGGCCAGTGTTGCTTTTGCGAAAAGGAAGGTTCAATTTAAACTTGGACCTTCGTGTCACTCGGCTTTGGTCGATTGGGTGGAATATTTCGTCAGCATAATCTGGAGCTGTTCCTTTGAAAACTAGCTACTGGGTGAGTAACAGAAAAAAGGATCCCCATTTGAAAGGCCATTGCTCCCTGGATATCAAGGTAATAATATTGACAAGTTTATCATTTAACGGTGGACATGTTCAAATCCATTTTAAAATTTACGTGACTAAAATCGGCCACTCTGTTCCGACATTATGCGGGATTTTCTCAAGGAAGCCTCACCAAGAGACCTTCAAGATAAGCCTCTTCAGTTTAGCTAACCTTCAAAACAGGCCTAAAATCACGACAACATTTTCTGTCATACAGCAATGATTTGTACATCCTTTAGCAAGTTTTATCCCGTTGTTGGGAGAATGAAACTGTCCTCCCTCAGAGCATAACAGCGTTATTCCAAGCAGAAACGTGCTACAGTCATTGCTGCAAGGTAGACATACTAGGAAAGTCGTTATTTTAGGCCTATTTTGAGGCTTTCTTAAGGTGCTCTCTCGAAAAAATTCCTCATAATTTCAGAATGGAGAGGCCAATCTTACAAAGGAAAATTTACAATAGATTTGAACATGTTTACCATTAAATAATAAGCTCTAGCTTCTAAGCGCTAACAACTTTAGCTCTAGCTCTACCTTTAATAAGCTCTAGGCTATTCATTCATTTTAAGATATTTTGTGCATTAAATAATGTATTTGCAAATATCATCGTCTTGGTATCCAACGAGCAGTGGCCTTTCAAACGAAGTTCGTTTCTTTACGACTCACCAGGTATACAAAACAAAATCTTTAAAATCAGAAGCATGGTCAAATTTCATGGAAGATTTCTTAAGCCAACAAACATTTGATTTAAAAACATACCGTTGTAATTCTCCTTTATTTCGATATTCTTTACCAAGCATTTTTAATTCATTTCTATTGTAACGATCTTGATCCTTCTTCAACACTTGCATTTCTCGAATGTGTCGGTCTTGTTGTTTCTTTATATCATTTGCTTTCGATGTTTCAATTATTTTGCGAAGCTCCATAAATTCCTGACAAAATTACAAGTTTCATCTTAAAATTTGAAGAGTAAAAAGTCAAACTATTCATCCAAAAATAACATGGTAACAAAAGTAAAATTGATTCAAATTAAAGGCAATCTGTCTCATTCATAATAGACCTTTTAGCTATTCTGAAAAGAATCAGAATCGAACGCTATTTTGCTACATTTTGTAGAATTTTCGAATGTGCACAATAGTGATAGAAGCTCTATCGCCACTCGATCGAATGTCGCATATAAAAATGTATAAAAATAACGTTCGATCCAGGCTCTTTTATAGAATAGCTAAAAGGTCTATTGGCTAAAGATTGCATGGGGGAATTAAAGATTGTATGGCAGGATTAACAGTAAAGAAGTGGAAAAGAGATCGTTTCGAATTGAACTGAATTTTTATCATGCGAAAAATTCAAAGAGTCTGGGCTCTAGCTCCCTTCCTTTGTCTAAGCGTTGTTCTCTAAACCAATCACATGCGTGACAGAGCTCCTTTAATCGACAACTGATTGCAAGTCAAATCAAATTAAAGAAAAAATGAAATGAAATACTAACTAGTTCGATATTATATTTGACATTCTATGTTAAGGTGTTTGATAAGTCCACGTGACGATTAAAGACATTTAGTATAAAAAAGAATAAAGAACTAAGACGTAAACATGTTTTATTCGAACGTTTCAAACCAACTTGGTTCATCATCAGCGAATCTGAATAATAATGAGTGGCAATTCATACTAAGAAACGAACAAACTAAAAACGAGGTAAACCAGCGTGAGTTACATTTCCTGCGCACGGGGGACCCAAGGCCTAAGCCCTGAGTTGATAAACTGGGGAACAAAATCAAAGGAGGACCAGAGGAATAGATGACTGTTAGGAATTAAGTTCTGGTTGATCCCGTAGAATTAAACGGCTTTCATGAATGAGTAAATCAAACTTATTGTTGGCTCTGTCCAAAATACAGATATCTTTAAACGACGCGGCATGCCCTGATTGGTTAATATGGTCCTCGATGGCAGATGGACTACCTTTTATTCTAAGACCAGCTTTATCCCAAATGTTCTCTGCATCGAGTAACAAGATTGCGTGATTTGTTGACAATATGGCAAAAGCATACGGACTGAACAAATACTCACAGGTATGATATTTCCTTTGGCAAAATTCATTTGTTCGAAGTAATGTTCCTTGTAAAGTGTTTTCAGTTTTTCTTTGTGTTTATTCATGATTTGAGTAACCTACAAATGTAACAAATTTATACTGAGTGGAAAATTGAAGCATCGATCAAATGGGGGTGCTTGTTGATTTGTAGAGCTTTGGCTTTGAGACTTCTTTTGAGTTTCTTTTAAATACGTTGAAATCTTTCTTACTTTTAGGTTAAACTTCTTTGGCAGTAATTCTTCTTGAAGAGCAACATGTTTACAATGGTCTGAATTCTANTGATTGGTTGACAATATGGCAAAAGCACGGACTGAACAAATACTCACAGGTATGATATTTCCTTTGGCAAAATTCATTTGTTCGAAGTAATGTTCCTTGTAAAGTGTTTTCAGTTTTCCTTTGTGTTTATTCATGATTTGAGTAACCTACAAATGTAACAAATTTATACTGAGTGGAAAATTGAAGCATCGATCAAATGGGGGTGCTTGTTGATTTGTAGAGCTTTGGCTTTGAAATCTTTCTTACTTTTAGGTTAAACTTTTTTGGCAGTAATTCTTCTTGAAGAGCAGCATGTTTACAATGGTCTGAATTCTATTTGCAAGGCAAAAAGCTAATTTTCTAATTTTTGCATGAAGTCGCGATGTTTGGGAAGTGAATTCTTTTTAGGGGAAACCTAAAATGCATTTGTTGTTGAATTTTTGAATGCAAATCTCCTAAAATGCATTCATAAATTGCAATTATAGAGCGACTAAGTTGGATACAATTAAAAATAAGGCATAAGATCAAATCAAATAAGAGTAAAATCAAAGAGATAAGAGTGAAATAAGATATAAGATCAAAGAGGAATATCCAACTTTGACGAGAAAAAAACTGTCAACAACTAAAGCAGAAGAGAAGATGTGAAGAGCTATTATGCATCGAAACTGTGTTAAAAGAAGATGGATCGATAGAAGAACAAAACATGAGGAGGAAGAGAATAAAAATTGCCCTTTAAAAGTACAACAATCATTCAAGAAAGAGAATTGAAGCATAAATACCTCCTCTTCTTGGCGAGTATTCAGCACTGAGATTTCTTCCAAACAAACTTTGTATGTATTTTCGTAGTTGCTGACAAAAGAAAGAGAATTTATCAAAATCTTCCCAAATGTGCAGTTACGGGAACAAAAAGATCCTAAAACAAGCAGAAGCAAGGAAGCAAGCTTATATAACCATGTGAGTAAAAAACAATCTCCATTTGAAAAGTCACTGCTCCCTGGATATCAATGCAATGGCAAACATATTATTCAACAGTGAACATGTTCAACTAAATCTTTAACTTCACCAGATTGAAATCGGCCAATCCATTCTGAATTCTCTCTGGGATTCTCTCAAGAAAGTCTCTTCAAGAAATATTCAAAAGACGCCTGTGCTTTGATGGTTTCTTGTCAGGGCTGTCTCAAGAAAATCCTTCACGACCTCAGAACGGAGTGGCCGATTACAGTCAGGTAAATTTTAAAATGGATTTGAACATGTCCAGCCCCGATAGATACTTACTTGAAAAGATCAATGCGAATAAAGCGAACAGTAAAACTGAAACAAAATCAAAATAAAAAGAACACACATTATGAAAAGGAAAAGTTATCATTTATCATACCCATTCTTCTCAGCTTTCTTCAAAGTTTTTGAATGTTTTCGTTGCACAGTTGTTTTATCCTTTTCAATAACTGATTTTACTTTTCGTAATTGTGATTCGAATTCTTTCGCAATTTTCATCTTTTCCTGTCAAATCGGAATTGACAAGTGTAAGAGAAAGCATAAAACTTAAAGCAGTGGTGGAAAAAATATTTGCCTTCCTGCGAAGCAACGTCAAATAAACTCCTTCCTTTCATTGTTTTATGAATTTTCTCCATGCCACATTCAGTTGAACTATTGCACAACAACAGTTCAGTTTCGTAGGCCTGTTTAGAATCACTTACTATTAAAAGCTTCCTTGGACCAGACAACTGTAACTGGACAGAGCATAATCCAAGCACCGTTTTCCTTTGTCTTTAATCTTTCCTGGCTTTATTCCTTCCTTTACTGTTTACAGTTTAAAACTTTATTTCCTCTGTTATCCTATCTGCAGTCTGCTGTCCATCCCTCGTCCTTCCCCTGCTCCTCTTTCTGTCTGTCCTTTCTCCTTTCCTTTCTTTGCTTTCCTTCTATTCCATTTTCTATCTTTCCTCCCCTGTTCTTCCTTCAAGACAAACAAGCTTCCTGCGTAGCTGCTTCTGGGCTTCGCGCATTTTATCCACCTCTGATTTAAAGACCCACTGTCAACCAATCCTTTGTGCGTCGAATGAAAAGCACAACAAAGGGAACGTAGGACAAGAACGAATTTCAGACGAAAGTCGACTTTGGCACCACAAAGGATATTGTTTAGCTAGACTGATTACAATTTGTCATAAATTTCGCTCGTATTCTATATTATATTCGTTTTCTACCTTTGAGCGAGCAATTCAATTTAATAAATAAATAAATAAATAAACAAATAAGTAAAGCCATTCAGTTCAATAGCTAAGTAAGTAATAACGTTTTTGTAATTGTGAGCGAAAACTGGGATGAATTGTAACGAGTCTATTGGTTAGCAATGGGTCTTAAAATGGAACCCTATTGTTGTTGCTGTTGCTGTTGCTAATCATATAATAGGCATGCTCTTTTATCGTTCAACATTTCAAAACAGACAACAAAACAACGAGTTAGGGTAGATTAATATTCAAATGTTTTAGCTTTTCCAAGTTCGCAGGTGAAGAAAACGAAAAAAATAAAAAAGCTTTGGTTTTCTTCCGCAATAACCTACCTCAACGATGCGACACGAAACACATAGCAATCCAATACCAAACTTTATATGTCATATCTCAAAAGCGGACATAAATCACCTTGGCCAAACATAATCAATTTTTCATACCTTGAGCTGCCTCTGCAAGATGACACCCATTTCATTCTCAAACCTCGCCTTCAACTTTGCATACGTCTGAAAAGAAGTAAAATTTCTTAATCGTGATTACAGTCAAGGTGATCTCTTCTATAAAATCGAGGCAAAGACAGAGTCCAGAAAAAATCACGGCTCCATGGCTGTGAACGTGAGAAAGGGTTTGCTTGTGTATGTTATATCTGAGGAGCGTTTAGTAATTTTCACAAGAACTCTAGGAAAATTCTGGGTTATTTTGGTAATATCTATAAATTGTAGGGTTGTAAGCAACGCAATGAGTTTGAAAATCGGGTTCTTTTTGACTTGATAAAATAAAAAAATTTGCACAGTTTAACCAACGAAATTTGGCATCCGGAGGAAGGGGTTAACTTTTCTGGACCCTGGGCAAAGATAAAAATGAATTCGAGTCATATAGTCTCTTTGGTACTTAGCACAAAAACATTCCTGTGGTATGTCGAATGAGTAAAAATTTGATAAGTGTCACACAACGTCATGATTTCAACATTAGTGCATAAGGATGAAGAAATGAAAAATATAATGGAAAACTGACATTAAAAAATTTAGATCGATATTGATAAAAACGTGTTTGAAAGTGGCTTACTTTTCCTTGTTTTAGTTCTTCCAATGATGGTGGCTTCAGCTCCAGCAGATCTAAAACCGGATAAGACTTCATTACTATGAATGTATTCTTTGAAACGGAACCGCAAAAAGGTTAATACAAAACTCTTTTATTTGACTTAAGGATCACATGGTCAATCGCACCCTGAATATTTGAAAGAACAATAGAAAAACGATAGGGTAATCAAGGAAGAACCATTGACTGAGGTAAAAACAGTGGGTTCTGCCATCGGGGGTAGCCGCAACCTAAACACTCAACGGCTTTAACTTCTTTGATCGATAAAAGGAACTGCAGTACAACTCTGAGGAGGGTGACGTGTGTCAATAGCGTCAGTAAATAAACATAAATGTCAGTGATGAATAGATTATAATGTCACGATTAAAATACACTAACACATTAGCAATTTGACTGGATAACTAACTGGTAACTTGATAGTCTTGATAACGGGGTTGGCTCGAAACATCACAAAAGATATACTCTTTTCAACGAAAAATGTTTATCACTTTAATTGCTTGTTTCTTGTGAAATGTTGTACAAGGCATATACAAAAAGATTATTGGTACATTATAGTGTATTTTAATCCTGGCATAATAGTTTATTTATCACGGAAATCAATAAAAGGAACGGGCCTGGGGTGTCGGGTTTTGTAGCACTACCTCAGCTGACAGACTGATATTGTGAAGAGCTTTCACAGCATTTAGTTGCTTAAATATTTCTTGTCACAACTTAAAGGGGCTGGATAAGAAACTATCGGGGAAATTTTTGATTTGGCTGTTTTCTGATGAGTTAATTTATCGTGACTATTCAATGAAAATTCAAAATAAATGTATCATCTTGGAGATTCGACTTTGCACTTTCTTCTGATACAAATTAGATCTCCATATGTTTTGAGATTGCTGTGATATAAATGGATTTCTAACAAGTGTTTTTGTTGATCTTTCACCCAAAGACCAGCCTGTGTCTATGATGAGGATCTTTCCTTTTGAATTTAGCTAATTACAAAGGAATTTCTCCTTTCAAAATGCGATATTTGATGCACAAACCATGGGTTTGTTTACGTATTTCTTATCCAGCCCCTTTAATAATGAGTAACGAGAAATTATTCTTTTTACGAGCAACAGTATCGAAGTTAAACCAACAAAAAGTATCACTAAACCAACAAGAAGTATGACTGACCTTCTCTGATACCCTTCATATGTTCCCCAGACGTACTCTTTGATCTTGATGGTTTCGCATCGACAGAATTTGATCGAATTGGTTGCAAAGATTTCGTTCGACCAGCAGGTAATAAGTCTCTATCTGAATTTCGATTGCTAAATGTGTCTGAAACACTCTTCACAACTGGACGCAAATTTGGTACTGATTCTGAAAGAAATATTTGATGCAAATCATTAAATGCTCTTTCTTCTGGTGAAGTGAAAGCGAAACATGATTTACGTGCACTGTATTTTCATAATGCATTACTACATTTATATAGTTTATAGAAAGGAGTTCATGAATTATCATACAAAATATATATCTTCAAATCTTAGTTTAAATTTTCGGTTGAATAATTCTGCCCATACTTCGTAATAATGGTTGTTCTTCAAAGAATACAATTCTCATGACAGGAATATAAATAACCTTGGATTGGCAAATTCAGCAAATAATTTGATTACGAAAAAATTTATAAAGTTTATTTATCATGTATTCCTGATTCATGAAAGTGCTCATAATCTAAAGAATGTGACTTTTGGCTTACAGCAAACAAAGCAGAATGTTCGGCTACGGATCTGCTTTTTAGGCTGTGTAGCGAGCGATTTGCTTGTCTTAACACTAGCAATTTCAACTTGTTAGCGAATTAATGAAGCTAATGGCTCTTTCAAATTTCGTCGACACTGAAACGGAAATAGGCTATCATATTCATGATTTCGTCAACGTTAGTAATTTGTTTTGGAACATTGATTGAAAATCCTTGATTGAAAAATTAAATCTAACAGGTTTTTTTACCTCTGTGCTCCTGTTTTGATCCTCCAAACGACAATGAAATAATACTGGTTCGTTTTGCTTGGGTCTTCGGGGGCTTTAATTCTTGCTGCAAAGAAACAGATAAATATATACGAAGATGAACATTTTAACCAAAGATGTCTGAATTTTATTACTTCCTGGGAAGAAGAGGAGTAAATGTTCTTCGTCACTTCTACTTGCAGCATATTTGAAATGTTAAATCAATACCACACTGTAGTTTTCACATGGTAGACTATGCAACTTCAAAACACACTCTAGCTATGACTTCCATTGAGTTTGTGTCAATGCTTTAAAATGTCCTGCCTGTGTCGCTGGCGTGAATGTGGCACTGATTCTCTCCTTTCCCCTCTCACCTAATTCCATTTCACTGACATACCTTTTCATGACTTCTATTACAAAGGCCTTTCCTTTCTCCTTCCTTTACTTCCCTCTCGCCCTCTCCCTATCTCTCGCTTGCCTAGCAACACAAATCTTTATTTCCTTCTAAAATCGAACTTTCCTGTTGGACTTCTTCGCGACTTCACGTGTGTTTTCCAACACTTGTAGCAGATAAAGAGGCACAAAGAGAACAATAAAGGGTAGTGTTCTTGATTGCATTTAAGCAAATAGAGGTAAAAGGAACCTAGATAATAAGAACGATTTCTGACCTTTTGGACAACTGGTTCTGCGTCAGTGCTATCTTCAGCATCTTCATCCATCAATAAAGCTTCGAGCTGTTGAGTACGTTTTTCATTTTCTGATAAATATTGAATTGGATTGGCCAATGCATCAGCAAAATCTAAAATCATAGATAAATGAAATAAGCTTGAGTTTTAAGTATAATTTCTTCGTTTCTGTCTTAATTTGCATCTGTACCAACATCTCTCTAAATACTGCGAGAAAGGCCTGGGTAAAGATTCTTAAGGAACTTATTGTTGTAGATCTAAATAGACTTCTCCTTTCACTTTTGCATAAGGATTTTTCCAGGAAGTATCAAATAGTAATCGTCGTAGGGTTAGTAAAATATTTCAAATCAGCTGCGTGAAGGCAGTTCAGGTAATTTGCCATATTGCCAGAGTGAGCTGCAATTCTGCAAATAATGATAAAATGCCCTTCCAGCGACTATGGGAAATTATCTTAAGTCCCTTCGAGAATTTAATTTAAAACAAAAATAATAATATGTTACACCATTGATTTCATAGTTTTGCGAAGATTTGACGCCTCTACTACAGTCAAAACCCGCATATAAGAACCACCCATTTATAAGAACCTAAGGCCTAAAATGTTCTAATTTCACTCCATTACAGAAGAACCTAATCATCCTGAAATTTAAGAAAATAGAAAAAAAAAAGAAGAAAATAAAAAAAAAAAGAAATTAATCTTAAAACAAGTTAAATGTAAACTACTGGTTGGTAATAAATATGTGATATAAAATTTTTAAAGAAATTTAGCCAAATACTCAATTAGATACAAAGTATATGTAAAAAATTCCATCTATAAATGGATTTGATACAGATAAGGCTAGGTAGATAAGGTTGTACTTTATAAAATTGTGTCATGATAGTGAGTACGTGAACACCTTGTTTTCTTATAATTGGCCTAAATTCCCGGAGATCTGCAATTAATTCTTTTGACAAGAACCTATTTAAGAACCTTGCATCCTGTTTTCAAGAATAGTATCATATGCATAAGAACCTAAACAGGGTGATTTCAAAATGTAAGGTTCTTATATGCGGGTTTTTACTGTATTTCATACATGGTTTTACTGCACTTTAAAAAATTGATTCTAAATATAGAAATTGTACAGTAATGTCAAGAGTCGACATTTAACAATGCTGTAATCAATAGCGCCTGTAATGACGATACGATATCAAGTTTATAGGTAGTAAGTATAGAAATTGGGCAAACTTACCCGCAAAATTGGAAGGCACGAAGTCCTTGGTGACGATGTTGACAAATAGAGTAGGGAGACACATTGGTTGGTAACATTCATTTCTCAGTTTGATGTGTCTGTATCCTGAGAGAGAACCGCAAATTATTTCAGCTACAGATAATTAAAAAGAACAAATTTTTTATCTTATGTTTGTCTCCAATGAGTGGATTTCATTTTGCTAGGGTAGTTACTGTCTATAATGATAATTCTTTATTTTAAGTTGGCTATGGCTATAATACTAACAGCTGCAAACAGTTATCAAATGCCAAACATCATAAAAGTAGCAATAGTCCTTTTAGATATTCTGAAAAGAATCAGAATCGAACAACATTTTGCTACATTTTGTGGAATTTTCGAGTGTACACAATAGTGATAGAAGCTCTAACGCCACTCGATCGAACGTAACGTATAAAAATGAATAAAAATAACGCTCGATCCAGGCTCTTTCGTAGAAAAGCTAAACAGTCTGTTGCAAAATATGATATTACAAGCCCTGAATTAGTAGTAAAATCGTTGCAAAGTCTTCATTTGCACATATGCTTGGAATGCATTCCAGTACAATCACGATATCGTCAAAATGTTCACATAATAGACAAATTCACTGTTTATACCAACTTCAGGTCGAATGACCATGCAATTAGGGAATCATCTCTTTATCTGTTGAATTTGTAAGTTGCCTGCTCATGTTTTTCGTGGTACAAGTTCTTAACTTGTATGGAAAGAAAATCCTCTCAAGAAGCACTTAGGAAATGATCTCTTTATCTGTTGAATGCTTTTCGTGGTACAAACTCCTTAAATTGTATGGAAAGGAAGTTCTCTGGCAATCACGTGATTTGAAAAGGGTTTAAACGGTAGCTGAATTTGTTTGTAATTTGAAACGACTGCTAACTGTAAGCTGACCGTAACATGATATGCGACAGAACTTTTTCCAATGCCACTTTGACTTAATTTCATCTCAGACGCAGCATAAAAATCATTGATAAAATAAGTTTTAACAAAGGATGGCAGTTGACGTACCAGGATTTAAAGCATGGACTGGTAAAACTCGATGACCAATCAATTTGCCTCCTTCTTCGTAAGCTGCGATACGTAAAACAGCGAGACTTGGCAGAATGACCTACAAAGCAGAGTAGATAACAAATTAAAAGAATGTTCACCTTGAATAAGTGTTCGGGAATTTAGAAAATAATAGGTCCAAAAGCAGCTGGCCACTTTTTCTAGTTTTCAAGGCACTATGTCACATTTTTCTTCGTCACCCCATCTCTCACTTCTGCTGGCTAGCATTTTCTATCATCGAATAGCATTAAATGTTCCTTTTGCAAAAACAATGAACTTAAAGAGGGGGAGGCTTGAAGTAAGGAAAGGTTCGGAAGCTGGCAAGATATTCTAAACGACGCAAAAGAGAAAATATTAAAGTGAAAAGCTTACCTTTTTGAATAGGAATGGTTCTTCGTCGTAAATCGGGTTCAATCCATTATTTTGTATGACTTTTGTTCTGAATTTTCTTCTCACTGTATCAGCCGGCAATCCAAACATATCAACTTCAACATATGTTCCAGTTTTCTTTTCTGTCAAACACTGACCAGATATCACCTTTAACATAGAAAAAAGGCATCAGCTGAATCGTATTACAATAGGAATTAAACTGTAGAAATTAAAATAAAGGTAGCTCATTAAAAATAACATTGTCAAACCAAAATTCGTTCAAACTGTGCAAGAAAAATGCCTCAAGAAAGTTTGCGTCAATTTTCAGCTAAGCAGTAGTTCAACTGCCAGGTCATATGCAAAAGTTGTTTCAAGTTGCAATGAAGTTGCCTCAAGATTCGTGCTATTGCAGGCAACGTTTGGCCGATCAAAGAGAGGATGAAAGGAGCTTGTGATTTCAGTTCAGATCGGAATGCGGCTATTGTAGAGTAGTAGAAATACAAAACTCAAGAAAAATGCATTTAAATCTGAAGCACTTCACAGGAACAACAACTGGACATCCAGTAAAAATCCCGTCCAGTGGTCAATAGCCTCATAAGACAACTTAGTTGATCTCACTAAGTTGAAATTAGTAAGTTTAAAAACAAAAGTTTGAAAAGGTTTAAACCAACCTTGACGGAGATCGTTCCTGCAATAATTCCATCAACTGTAGATTCAACGAAAGGATCGAACGTTCGATCACTTCTGCACATGAAATCAGGTTTCAGGAGATACCTAAAAGCAAAGAAGCCAAATGAAAACAACAGGATTGGTTAACCACGAAGAAAGAGAACCTATCATTAAAAAGAATCAACGGAGATAAAAGCCACACGCGGAAGGGGCCTGGGTATTCTATTATTAACCTATTGTATTTGATGATGTAAACACGTGCAGGCATATTGTTTAGCTCGAGGAACAATACCGTGCGCGTAGGAGTTTTCGTTGTCCTATTCATAGATTTCCTCCACTTAGCTCCGTTTATATACTTTAATGCATAGGTTCCAAATCTTTAAGTCAGCGTAAAAAGGTGGGTGTAAAATTCAATGACCTATTTCTTCTGATCGAATGGATTGAAAGAAACTTTAGATACTTATCTATAATTCTACCGCTGGACTTCCCAGAAATTTTGAATGATTTTCGAAATTAACAGCATATCTTACGTTTCAACTCATTTGAAGATGTGACGTCATCAAATTTCTAAATCATAAACCAGAAGAATGACAGACTTTTGCTTGATACCATATTGTAGGCATTCATAAACTATGGTTTTCTTCGAAATTACTTCATACTGCATCAAACAGTTGAGAAATTACGATGGTTTTAAGTATTTTGAAAACTTCTCTTGAATTCTTGAAAAAGAAGAAAAACACTCTAATTCTGAAAATATTGAAGATTTCAGAAAATTTCAACGGTAGAATTATAGAGAAATAGCTAAAGTTTCTTGGAAGTCATTCTGTTCAAAGAAATAGGTCACTCAATTCTACACAAGCTTGTTTAAAGATTTGGAACCTATGCTATACTTTAAGAGAGATCCTTGCCGATTTTGTTCTGTCACTCTTAATAAGGTATGTTTGATGATACATTATTTTGCAGATAAAAAGACAAACAACTTTCACTCACCCGCAACGACCGTTAATTTCAAATTTTCCAAGATTTAACATCATTGGGAGATCTAAAAATAGATGCAAAGTAAATATCGAAATAATCTTTGTCGAGAGGGATGGGGACAGAGGACAGGGGACAGGGACAGGGGACAGGGAAAGGGGAGAGGGAAAAAGGGACAAGGAAAAGGGGAGAAGGTAACAGGGAAGAAGGGAAAAGGGGAGAAGGGAGAAGGGAAAAGGGGAAAGGGGAGAGAGGAAAGAGGAAAGGGGAAAGAGGAGAGAGGAAAGGGGAGAGAAAGTGGAACAGTAATTCTGTACTTTATACAGACTAACATAGTTTTTATATAAGAATAGTAAGA
>REGL01000883.1:69716-86824 GCA_004194395.1 Aurelia aurita complex sp. Pacific | reverse complement strand
TTTGCTGCATATGCAAATATTCTGCATGGGAAGCGCTCAAAACTTCTGCATATGAGACGTTACCAAACGACAGTCCGTGCAGCGAGCGCAGCTGGTGTTACTGATGTTCACAATGTTTGCAGCATATGCAAACATTCTTCATGGGAAACGCTACAAACTGTGCACAGGAGACCTCACCAAAAGCAAGTCAGACTAACTGTGTAGGAAGCGCAGTTGGTGCTACTGATATGATGTTCACATCATGTTTTCTGCAGGTGAAATAGTTCTGCACGGGAACAAAAAGCGAGTATTTGTAAGCAGAAGTAAAAACTATATAAGGCAAGAAATAGCATGCAGAGTGCACTCAGCATGGGCAACTGATGTTCAAATAATGCTTGCTGTAAATAAACAAAATCATACTTTCTGTGAGAAACTTAGCCACGGAACCCAAAGTGCGTTTATTACTAATAGTGGTTACAAAGATTGCCTCTCTCCCATCAGGCATTTAAACACGACACGACCTTTAAGGGCGTTATTATTGCTCTCTAGATTCAGTTAGGCCTACGATGACCTGCAACACGCTCACCCAGAGGCAACTGACGTCTAAATAATGTTTGTTACATATTAAAATGATTCTGCAAAATAAACATTGCAAACAACTCCCTCAACATATTTAGTATCGTGCCTTGTCTTTGGCAAAGAGAACCTGACGACTGACAAATAAACCAATACGAAGGAATACGAAAGTGATGCTTGTAATGTATACGATGCTTACCTTTCCCGAAGCGAGGCCAACAAGCAGCAATGCATCATACGCTCTCTTTTTGTCATCTTTACTTGTGGAGAAATATTTCACTATCCTGAAGATCATAACAAATTCAATTCAATTATTCAATTCAATTACAGAATAGAAATAAAATTATAAAATAGATGTAATTATAAAAATGAAATAAGGTGCTGAACTGACCAAAGGTGTGTAATTTCCCTTGATTCTGCATTTAGCTGAACAGCCTAACTCAACAGATTCCCAAAGAGGGCCTACTTTAGCTGGTTGAACTGGAGAAAAAAGCATATATGCATCATCTGATCATCACAGATATAGAAGTACATCCAGCCACGCGTTCAAAAGAGACATCAGTTTCAGGGTCCAGAAAAAGATCAAACCTTCCTTCGGATGGCAGTGTCGTTATCTAACCTTCCTCGCTTTATCAATTCAGAATAAACAGGTTTTTGAACTTCTCATGTTGTTTATAACCCCGACTTTTATAATCCAGTTGTTGTCACCAACATAACCCAACATTGTTCCCAGGTTTCTTACAAGAATTTCTGAACCTCCTTCAAGTATGAAATTAACGAGCAAAACCTTCCTCCCGTTCACAGCGGTGGAACCGTGACTTTTTCTGGACTCTGATCAGTTTCATTTTCATTGGCAAAGAAAAAGATCGAGCTATCAAAATTAATCTTGTACTTCTACAGATTTATGCATCCACCAAGGCTCCACACCTAGAATCTGTTAGACCTTTTATTTTGAGCGAAATACATGAAATCTCTACCAGCTTTGAGAAATCGGCTTGTGAGGGAACTACTTTATGACCAATGGTCAAAAGTGCAAGAACCAAATCATCCAAATATTCATACAAATTAAACTGATTAAGGGCCTATAATGCAGAAACACTTCCATCCAAGACTTTTAATCAACACTTCCTGCAAATATTGAGAGCTTTAGAAGATTTACTGGTGGCATATGCAAGGATTTTGGAAGCAGGTGGCAAGTTTGGTTTTAGCTAACACGGAGTGCAAACAATCTGGTTTCAAGTCACCATAACAAACTTCAATATGGCCGTAATATCATGATAACATGATGCCCAGGAGAGGATTACAAGCACTTACGTTTTGGCAGGAATATTTCCATCCTGGGCTGTGAGGACACTGATTCTTGTGAAACTAAAATAAGAAATGTTTATCAGATAAAGTCAAACTTGACAAATAAAGCGACACTGGAATTGCGATGATTGCTGCTTAATTTCTGGTCTCCTTTTATCAAACAACAAAAGCTAGGGCACATCATTTTGAGGGAGATTTGGACCACACAAAACCAAACTATAGGTTGACGATACTTTCGTCGTCTTTAAAACAACTCAGATTGAAAGCAAAGTTTTCTATACAATCTCAATTCCTTGGATAACTTGTTTAAGATCTACTGAGGGACTTCTCAGAGAACTTTGTTTGGTAATATGCAAAGTCGTTTTCCAGAGTTGAAAGAAGGGCCAGTCAATCATGAGAAGGTGCTGGATATGAATCATTTACAGAGGAATTATTAATCAGCTAATCCAGATATTAAATCAAAAATCACCCCCAAGTCAACTTTCACTTGACGAAGAACCATTTGATCAAAAATCGATAAAATCGGAAATCAGTTAATTCAAATTCCTCCAATCCAGCATCAGTTATAATCGTTCCACGCATCGCAGTGGTGGTGTACTTTGATCTACTAGTTTTTCAATGACTTAACGATCATGTAATCAAAAATCGTTTAATAAAAAATCAACCAAATTGAAAAAGAATTAATTAAAAATAACCCAAATTGAGAATCACTTACAATCGTTTTAAGCATCCCAGTGGTGGTGTATTTTGATCTACTGATATTTTCGATGACTTAATCAAGTATCATGTAATCAAAAATCAACCAAATTGAAAAAGAATTAATTAAAAATCACCCAAATCGAGAATCACTTACAATCGTTCTAAGCATCCCAGTGGTGGTGTATTTTGATCTACTGATATTTTCGATGACTTAATCAAGTATCATGTAATCAAAAATCAACCAAATTGAAAGAGAATTAATTAAAAATCACCCAAATCGAGAATCACTTACAATCGATCTAAGCATCCCAGTGGTGGTGTATTTTGATCTACTGATATTTTCGATGACTTAATCAAGTATCATTTAATCAAAAATCAACCAAATTGAAAAAGAATTAATTAAAAATCACCCAAATCGAGAATCACTTACAATCGTTCTAAGCATCCCAGTGGTGGTGTATTTTGATCTACTGATATTTTCGATGACTTAATCAAGTATCATTTAATAAAAAATCAACCAAATTGAAAAAGAATTAATTAAAAATCACCCAAATCGAGAATCACTTACAATCGATCTAAGCATCCCAGTGGTGGTGTATTTTGATCTACTGATATTTTCGATGACTTAATCAAGTATCATTTAATCAAAAATCAACCAAATTGAAACTGAACTAATTAAAAATCACCCAAATCAAAAATCACTTACAATCGTTCTAAGCATCGCAATGGTGAGGTATTTTGATCCAATAAGTTTCCAATAATCGCCAATAAACTATTTCCCCATTCCCGTGCCTCCGCAATGGATGCTGCTACAAAATTCGTGAAGCTAACATCAACCATTGTAGGTCCATAGCATACTGAAATGGTACGCTCCTGCACAGAGGTAGCTTCATCCTCCGATGTTGCGTTTGATTTTAAGGCTTCGCGAAGAAAGGCATTCTGAAAGGAAAATAAGAAATATCACGAACCCACTGCAAAGAATCCTTACACTACGTTCACATGATACCATTCACACAATTTGAAAAATGAAAAAATGTCATGGTACCAACAGAACAGTTTGGTTAGTGCTCACATGATATCGGCACAATTTGAAAATGGCAGAAATTTCACGGTGCCAAAATGTCTGCAAACTCCGTGACAACAAGGGTGGATTTTGATGACAAAGAAACTAATCTAGAGGGTATCCCCAAGACATTGTGCCCCGTTTGGCTGGCTGCTATGGAGGAGGTTTCAGTATATAACTGTCCCATTTTTTTCACAGTTGCATAACATAGGCTTTCTGAGACATTTGTTGATTTTTCTTAGTTGATTTTTCTCAGTTGATTTTTCATTCAATTCAACTACTGCAGTGTCGATCCACATTTTCTGCTAAGGACAAATTTGATTTTCAGACAGTCTAAAATTGCAGCGTGCCCGCAAAGGACCCTGGGTGACAATGGCTCTTTAAGATGGCAGTAGGTCAAAGAGCAGGTTCTAGATAACAAAGAACGAGTACATCATGTTATAAGTCTGTGGTTATCCTTGCGACCAATAAAACAGTAAACCAAATTTAAAGCACATGAAAAGGAGATCAAACTACGATGGCCTCGTCTTCAACCTGCATCGTCACCATGGCAATATTTGAGCTCTTTGATTAATTTAGGCCATGACACTAAAGCAAGGTGTTAATAACTTCATAAATAGATTAAAAATCGCTGTTACGCCCAGACGTGTATTGGAAATGAAATCAATGTTTTGAGTTGTAACCAAACGGGAAAGATTACCTCCGTTTGCACTGACGCACATGAAATAAAAACGATTGAGCGTCGGACATATTTGATTAAATTTTAAGAAAGACTTTCAAATCTAATCTCAAATCTGTTGCACTGTTGATAGTTTCTCAACCGTGCAACTGATTTCCAATATGAAGCAATTTCAGCACATAATTGTTAAACAGTTGCTAGTAACCCAGTCAAATAGTAACTCAGTCAAATAGTAACTCAGTCAAACAAAGACTTCACTTTGGTTTGAACTTTCAATTGATAATCCTACAAGCATGGTTTTAAACTTCTCACGGATCGGTGCTGGATCAATTATTTGAAAATTCCTATTGTTGCTTTTGAGGGTAAAATTGTGGGTTTTTCATTCATATTGTTGCAAAAACGTCGAGCCAATTTGTATTGTAGGATTGTAAATGCAACATCCTTTCCCTCACTGCAGGTTGAAAGCAATTTATCAGGATTCAATCTTTGCTGCTTTTTTGTAAATTGGGAAATTAAACTGAAATCATTTGCTTGAAACTTCCAAGTTTACAGGGTGTCTTGCTGCATATTTTCCGATAAGTACCGGGTGTCCCAATACCCATGTATACAGATTTGCTTGACTCCAGCGATGCGAATTTAGCTCCAATCAATGTCTAATCACTCTAAAAATGTTCCTCAGTAGTCAACTTGAATATAGGTGTCTCGTTTGTTGGTATTGGTGCTTCGAGAGCAGACATGTTAATCTTGAAAGCTCAAATTTGCTTCTTCTTGCAAACCAGAGCTTTAGCCGTTTGGCCTACGCAAATTCTTAAGGCACAGCGTATAAATCAACGACAGCCTTGATAAAATTTGAGCAATATTAGATTTTTCGTTATTCTGTTTTCCAGAAGTCACCCCCAGTCACCCATTGGGCAGTTTCTTAATTTTTCATAAATTTCAGTTTTTAATTTCGATATGCCTCAGGAACTTGCTTAGGCCAAAAGGCCAAAGCTCTGGATTGCAGGTGGATGCAAATTTGAGCTTTCCAGATTGATATTTCTGCTCTCAAAGCACCAATACCAACAAATGAAGTAGCTATGTTCAGGTTAACTATAGAGGAACATTTTGAGAATGACTAACCATTGATTAAAGCTAAATTCACATCGCTGGAATCAACGAAATCGGTATACTTTACTTTGGGACATTCGGTAGAATAATGGACCGATTTCGACAAACCACCTACAACCTATTACTTCGTAGCATAAAGGCTAATGTAGAAATTGATTTCACTCTGATCGGCTAGTTTCCGTTGGAGTTGTCTTTCAACGGTCTTCAAGAGATTCGATAACATTGTGTTTCAGTCTCAATTTGAATACAGTGACAATAACCGGGAGTATGAATATCTTCTAATGTGGCAAATAAATGACAAACACGATTCTCTTACTCTCACAAAGTAGATGGATTGCATATCTAAGTTCCACAAAGGAGGCAAGTAGTACCAGTTTGATTAATGAATTTCGGTCCTCAATGAATTATTGACAATTTATGAGGTTAAATTTTCTGAACAATGCAGACACTCTACGAAAGATTTTGCTATGTACCGGGTGCCCCAAAATGATGTCCCAAAATGATGTCCCAAAATGATGTCCCAAAATGATGTATTATCGTTTGATTGTTTATATGTCCATAACCGATGAACAAATTTCAAAAACTGCTAAAACCACAACCAACATCTTACAATACAATTTAGCCTTTAGGAAATCAAATAAAACGAGGTGCTTGAAAATTTTTTCATTGGTTATGGACATGTAAGAATTATGGACATGTAAGAAATCCAACAATAATACATCATTTTGGGACACCTGGTATGTACAAAGCCCAGAGCCAAGCTCCTTGTGTGAATATGAATATGAGTTCCATGTATGAATATGTATCTAGAACAACTAAAACGAAATCTCTAGCACATGAAACCAAAGACAGATAAAACTGGAGGATTAATGAAAAATACAAGAAATCGATTGAACAAACCTTGGGTGACTTTGCATACTGGCCAATACGCACATCTCTGATTAAGACCAATTCAAGAACTTCTGTATCCTGAATGAAAAAGAATAAACATTGTTAGTTATTATGTTGTAAACTTTGTCAATGATAAGTGTAGTTTCTTGAATCCTTAATAAAGAAGGAAAATCCACTACTTCTGAAAATATTGAGGATCTTAGAACAGTCCAACGATAGAATTATTGCAAAATAGCCAAAGTTTCTTCCAAGTCATTCAGTTCAAAGAAATAGGTCAGAGAATTTAACACCGACATCTTTAAAGATTTGAATCTTATGCCGTTAACAAATTTGACGTCATCTGAACATGATATGAACATCGAGCAAACATTGTTAGCCCCTTGGCCTGTGAATAAAACGACTTTTGTGCATTCTTAAACACCAAATGTCAGTAACGATATCACAGGCACCAAAAACAACGGATGTTTGCAAATAAGTTAGGCCACACCTCAAGATTAACGATCTAGAAAAGTGCGAAAGAACACAAACATTAATATTTGATTTGATGGTGGAAATGAAGAGAAGTCTGTTTCCTTAAAATGAAAGTAGAATTGTTGGTTTGGCGTTTTTGAAGAAACCATCTGTTGGTTTAGCCTCAAAAGTCAACGGAAATTAGTCAGAATGATGGTAACGCCTATTTACAAGCCGATGCGGCAGATCTTCAATAAGGCTGCGCCAAAAAAGTTCAGACGTTTCAACAATCGTAGCACTTAGAGTACTGGACAGAGTTGGATGAACTGGATAGATTTGAATGAATTGGATAGATTTGAATGAATCGAACTTTGGTTGCAAGCAGAAAGATAACAATTTTCATCAACAATTTAGAGCTTGCTATCGTTATAAGTGTTCTTCTAAAATTTTTCTTGAATTCTTAAAAAAGAAGAAAACCTCTTTGATTCTGAAAGTATTGAAGATTTCAGAACTGTCCAAAGGTAGAATTTTAGAAAAATATCTGAGGTTTATTTTAAGGCCATTTTTCGGTTGAAAGAAAGAGATCACACAATTTACACCAACCGGTTTGAAGATTTCGAGCTTATGCTGAGCAGATAGTCAACATTTCCGATTGCCATTAATCAATTTGGGCTTTCTGTGCCTGGCCTAAGAGCTGCTTAATTTTGAAATATAAACTTCTTGCTGTTTCGAAACAGGGCTGATTTTTATTTACAAAGCATGACAGGTGGCAGCGAAGACACGACGATATCCTCGCTTTTGAAATTTTATCATAACACGTTTTATTTTCATCAACATCTTTCTCTTTCCCCTTATCCCCTTCGTGTAGTTTATTTAGTCGGTTTCGAAAGAAGTGATTTCAGATATATTTAAGCCCGAATGTAAATATGACGGAACTAAATGATAAAACGAGCTGTTAAATCTTCTAAAAAACGCCGACTATTTACAAATAATTTGGATAAACTTTCAGCATTTTTAATGAATCTTGAAGATTTTTGGTTGATTTTGGTGTACCGATGGAAAATAAGATTGGTCAAGGAACGAACGTCTTGCAGAAATATAGACTGTCTGTTTATAAATTGGATTTTGACTTTTAAAAACTTTTTGGTGATAGAAGATCTTGTTTGTTAATTAAGATTTGAACTAAAGTCATGCCCAATTAAGTGGCAAGGCAAAATATTCACTCGATTTATACTTCAGGCCATTTTATAATCGGCTTCCGTAATGTTAAATCAGAAATTCTGGGACGAGCGAAAACGTAATTAATCTAAAGCTCATTAAAAGTGAATGTCCGAAAAAGACTTACAAAACAAACAAGGCCTAAAAATCAATAGAATAAAAGCAGAATTTCGAATTTGATCTAGTAAATATTTGATGGTTAATTATGCATGTTGGACTTCATCAGTCTACAAGTTTATAGTCTAAATATGCATCGTAAACCTACCAGCACCGCTCGTTTAGCTCATCAATACTTAAATAAACGACAACTCATCTCGATCTGAAACTCAAAGTATGACCAGCGATTCTCTCTATCACGCTAGAAATTCACTTTGGCTAACACCAGATTCATACAATTCACACGATTCTTGCAATCTATAATTCAGTTTTTAAAGCCGGCTTTTCTGTAAATAAAGGGATGTATGTATATGCAAAAAGGGACCATTATCTTCTAACCTTTGAACGTAAAAATAGCCTAAGCTTATGAATAAAGAAATAGTTCCCGGGAATACACGCCAAAAAAGATTTTACAGACGCTAAATTCATTGGCAAAAACTGCGACTGCATCTCTTAGATAACAGTAACTGTTTCCTATATGCTCAGAACGACCTGATGATAAATAATGTCTCATGCCCGGGAAGTGGGGGGGGGGGTACTTGACTTAAATTTGTACGGGGGTGTGCCCAAAAAATTTTATTTACCCTGCTCCACAATTTTTCGCTCCAAATGATAACCGATCCTAGAAAAAAAAATTGTGAAAAGTATACTTCAAAACATGAACAATTGACCAAAAAACGACCGATCTAGGAAAATCTCCCCTTTTGGCATGTTTTGACAACCTGCTCTAGAAAAATTGCCTTATTTGGTACCCCGTGCTAGAAAAAATTGGTGAAAACGATATCCTGAAAACGGCACATCCCCGTCGGACAAATATACTAAGAACCCCCCCAAAATGCATGCATAATGTCAAAAATTATGATCAAACTGCTATTATAGGAGAAAATGAGAGGGGACATTTCATTCAGGATTACAAGTATTGCTTAATCTAGGAATTTGACCAGTACTGAAGTTGCTTCAAATTGCTCAAAATTCAAGTATAAACAGGTCTGTTCGGCTTTCTCTAGACATGTGAACATATGTGAACATATCTTGTGTCCATGTGAACATATCTTGTGTGTCTTTGTGATCATTTCACAGAGAGTTAAAGGTTTCCGACAGCCCATGATATTTCTCAGTTACTGCAATAGAATACTTCAAGAAACAAGCGAAAATATGCTCTTGATCTCCCAGGCTCAACAAAGAGCTTTTAAATAGTTTTTCTAGAGCTCAAGTTGTTCCATCTTTTGTACTGTGAAAGTTTCGTCTGAAGAGAATTACCCAACGGGAGAGTCAATAAAACAATCCCTCCCCCTTCCGTTTGCACGGCCACTGCCCCCTACATATGAAGACAGAAAGACTGGCAGCTAGGTATATCATTTAATGCTGGACATGTTCAACTCCATTATGAAATTTTCCTGACGGAATCGGCCATTCCGTTCAGATTTTACAAGGGATTCTCTCGAGAAAGTCACTTCGAGAAATCTGAATTGAACACGCTAAGCTTAGCACGTGGTTTCCTCTTAGGAGGATAAAAAGTTTCCCCCATAGTACAAGTAACTTATTCAGGGTTTCAATTCTCCTTAGAAAACAAAATTTATGCATTACATGCAAGCGTCATTGTTATTAGGAAGGAAAACCAAGGAAATTTTGCTCGTCGTTTGCTCTCACTCCTTTGCAGATTTTTAAAACGGGCTTTCTGCAGAAAATCTTCCATATCCACAGGAAGGAATGATCGACTAAAGCCATGTAAATTACTGAATCTCATTGAACGTATCGGCAATGAAACAAGACAGTTTTTAATATTGTTGCTTTGAGATTGTGGGAGCAGAACTTTTTCAAACAGCGGGTGTTTCTTTCTCACCCGGTATAAAGTATACGGATACGCTCTGGGTGACATCTGCAAAACATAGCATTTGGCTGTTAACCAAGTAACTGAGTTTAAATTTCCATACAAAGAGTTTTTGGTGTTACAGCGGTGACGGAATGAAGGTGGAAAGCTCGCCACTACACTGTGAAATGCAATTTATGAGAAAGTTAATGAGAAATTTTTAAGAGAAATTTATTCAATTTATGAGAAAATCTGATTGAGCAGACAGATGGTTTCGTTCAGCGATGGAGAATTTTGCAAATATAGCATAGCATGTGTAGGAAAGCCTATTGAAGGAGTCAGAAAGACGTCAGAAAGGCTTGTGGGATGCATCAAGAAGAAGGACACAACAATTTCTGTGAAAATCACCGATGTTGGATCTACTCCCGGGGGAGAAGCACTCTGGTATGTTCAGGATAAGGGTGCTCAGGCTACTTTTTTGGCTTTAAAATTTGGGCAAAAGTTATTTTTTGCATCAGTTATTTGTACAACTATTTTTCATAAATTCTCGATTATTTTTTGGGACTAAAATATGAGAAAAACCAGAATGATAGAGAGAAAAATAAAATTCACAAATAAACTAAAATCAAGCAACAAGATCAAATGCTTATCCTTTTATTCCATTTGTATCTCCTGCTTCGAGGAACAAACAAAATATAGAACAACAAGTTTAAAATATTCGATATTTTTGGAACCTTTTCATGATTCTTAGCCTTCTATGCCAGTTTTAAAACCTTGAAAACACCAAATTCAAATGAGTTTTGAGAAATATGAACATTAAATATGATGAATAAAAGCATTTCCCAACTGACCCACAATTAATGCCCAAATATATAGCCTACACCTGAAACATACGTCAATAAAAAATAGCAAACATCTTTAGAAAAGGAAATTTCTATCATCTGAAAACATTTCAAGTTCATAATTGCAATTGACAGCAGTTGTTAATATTTGTATTACAACATAATAAGGAATTAATAATCCCATATTTTGATTTAGTGGCTTAACGGATTTGAAATTAAAGCAGCATAAATGTGAGTGCATGAAGCAAAGTAGATGTGGCTAAAATCAATAATTCAAAACATTTTTGCAATGAATCAAACTTGAAAAGAGATCGAAAGCAGTTGCTAATTAAATACGATTTACCTTTATTGTGAGCTTTTAGAATAAAATAAAGAAAAAGTAAGTCAGGAAGAAAGCAAAAAGGAAGAAATCGAACAGATGTATCCATTGAGGTGACTAAACGAAGATTGTTTTAAAGCGTGGAAATTCATTTGAGAAATTAATCAATTGGTGCCCTGTGCCTTGCAGCACATGTTACATTTCTTGTAGTGTGATTAAAAATTTTGTTAAAGGGAATGGACAAAGCTATATCGAGTGACCACTATAAAAAACCGAAAGAAAAATGCCCATGAGTCCATTGTTTCTTTAGCTACACAATGAAATGGCATGTGGCAAAGCTATCATACAATAGCTTAAATTTTCAAATTGGCCCAGACCAGCTTTTATCCGTGCTGATTCCCTTTGAAACTAACACAAAAACGATCTGTTTCAAGCTGCTTTTATGGACCATCTAAAACTCTGCACCAACGATTTGCCATCACCAACTTGTAATGAAATATTCAGCACCCGGAGGGTAACTATGTACATGCGGCCCATAAGGATGGGTTTTGAGCCTTGAAAATCCCTAAATATGGGTCTCAAAATGTAACTGTTCCACTAGAAATGGTAGCTTTTTGAATTGTAACAAAAAGTTGTCAAGTTTCCATTTTCAATGCTAGATTTTTTTCATTTTAGTTCTGAACGGATTCCTGTGAAGTTCAACCCATTTCCCCCCAAAAATTCTTAAAAATGAATACGAAAATTGATTAAAAATGAGGGTTTCCCCCAAAAGTTGGGCAGCTCGCCCCCATCATCTCAAGACTTGAGTAACTCCCCCCCCCCAGATTCAGCAAACAATTTTGCATTGTAATAATTTTGAAGAATTATCAGAGAGAAAATAACACAGAGCAGAAACAAACCTTGCTATAATCTTCAGGTTTCCAGTAAAGGATATGGCCTTTTGGGTCGACTTGAACATCATAAGCAATTGATGCATTTGTGTCTTGCTGAAAAAATTAAGAACAATTAACAAATCTGAAATGATAGAATAATTAATGGAAAGATTTAGGGCCTCTCTTAAGGCCATCTTCCACTTGCAGTAAATTTGGATGGCCACCAGGGCGCTCGCCTTGTGCACATGCTCTGTTGCTAGGTCCCCAAAAAGCGCACAGGTTTGCTTCATTCGCTTTGCATCATTTTCTAATAAACTTTATAGACTCTGTGTGCCGGATTCATTTCCATCCAACCTCATGCATAGGGTCCAATATATTTAGTGTGATTGATAGCACATTTAAAACAGACAGAAATAAAGAGTCCTTAACACCTCTTTTCAAGCCCAATGCATGAACTAAAGCCTACAATATCAACTTGCATGCAGAAGACTAGCAAAATTCAGCCAGCAGACTTTGCGCAATAAGCTGTCTCTTCAACCATCTTTTATTGTCACCATTTTCATGAACCATGAGAATGCCAACAACAAAGAGAACATGTTTGAAGCATGATGGGTTGAAACAGACCCTCCTACAATTGCAAATTAGGTAAACTTGAAAACTAAACTGCAAAGCCTGATTTCCATTAAATGTGCTTGTTTTCAAACAATGATTATTCTCTATAAATACAATCTATAAGGTGGAGTGGAAGTAATTGGTCATCCTATCTTAAAATTGCATCTAAGCTATTTGCAAAGTATAATAATTCATATTATATTTTCAAAAGTAATTTCCTATTGTCATATTTGAATGAAACTTGTAATATACAGGGTGCTTGCAAATAGACATTTCTATAAAATTTTAGAAAGAGTTTTAAAGAGGTTTATGCAGATTAAGTTGCAACAATATACCTTTTTAGCTGTTATATATTTTTATAAATTTCTATTTGAGTGGTAGCTTGAGTCAAACTTCAGTAACTTTGTGCACATTTGAAATATGTCAGATTTCTACTAGATATTGCTAAATCCAGACGCCCTTGTAGAATTGCTTTACAGTTCTATTGAGATATATCTAGAAATGTATAACAATCATGGGGATCTTTCCATCCATGCACTAGAAATGACATGAGATAATAAAAATCACATCACTCTTCAGTTTGATTCATGCCTGGGAGAAGCGGACCATTTTAATGGATTTTGGCGAATTTCTAATTTCAAAGTCAACTGTCAGAGCTACTTAGACTATTGAAACAAATTCAAGCACTGACTGTCTCAATTAAACAATACAGCAAAGAAAAGCTTTGTTTCTTCGGAATGGTTCCAAAATAAGAAATCACTTTTTGTTATTACAAGTGACTTAATCTTGCTGGTGGCATTTACAGCAGGTGATTTTTGAATCCAAGTCGAAATTTCAGCATCTGGGAAAACAAGCAAACCTCACAGAGATGCGATTATCATATGCAAGGCAATGGCTGATGAGTTTTGAGGAAAGCTCTCAATATCTTAATGCTTGGTCTAGGATTTTATAAATCTCATGAACCAAAAACTAAAGATGATATATCACTATCACTGTTTGATTTTAAAACACATTTCAATAATGCAGGACCTGTAAGGTCTTTCAAATGTTCCTTTATCCACAAAACAAATTTCCAAAGATTTTTGAATCGGGTTTCAGACTAACTTTTTGTTTCTCTTGCAGGATTTAACAGTTTCTTCCCTGCTTCAGGTTAATTTCATTGTTGTTCTTTAACAGAACAGTTTACTATCCACATATTACAGTGTCGAAGCTGCATTTGGGGGGTTTTTTATGATGAGTAAGTTATTTATGGTGACTTCTAAATTCTAACGCAGAAATCATTTGACCAGATTTTGGAATCTGAATTTACAGCAGGATTGAAAATATTTATTGATTCAAATTTATTCATTCCTTCATCACCACAAGCATCTTCAGATCGGATGTTCATCGCTGGTACTGTGGCCTTTCCTTTTTCAAATTATTTTAAAATATCGTCTGGACTTTGTGAGGTTCTTGGCCATCACTCTATTACAGGGCAAGGGATGGATACAACTTTGAACAAACTTCAAAATTTAGAAATAAACCTTTTAGCTATTCAACAAAAATAATCTGGATCAAATGATATTTGTTCACGTTCCAAAATGCTTCAAAATGTACAAAAATAGTGTTTCATTCATATTCCTTTCAGAGTAGCTAAAGGTCCAGTTCATAATTGAATGGCCATATTGTAAAGAAAATATCAAAAATTGAGGCATTAAATTTACTTAATTTTCTCCCAAACAAAATGAATGATCACCTTTCAAGACACAGTTTGAATTGAAACCCATGTCAGATTTCTAACTCGCACTAAGACCAGAACAAACACTGAATCCCGCTGAATACAGGAAATCCTTATGCAGCAAATGCAAACTGTCTAAAAATAAACATCAAGAAATTTAACAACCAGCCGTGTTAACTTCGGAAATAAAAGGAACACCTATTTCAAATATTTTGCATCATTTCAAGCATCTAATATTGGTTTANATGGCCATATTGTAAAGAAAATATCAACAATTAAGGCATTAAATTTAGTTAATTTTCTCCCAAACAAAATGAATGATCACTTTTCAAGACACAGTTTGAAATGAAACCCATGTCAGATTTCTAACTCGCACTAAGACCAGAACAAACACTGAATCCCGCTGAATACAGGAAATCCTTATGCAGCAAATGCAAACTGTCTAAAAATAAACATCAAGAAATTTAACAAAGCAGCCGTGTTAACTTCGGAAATAAAACGAACACCTATTTCAAATATTTTGCATCATTTCAAGCATTGGTTTAAATAGATTAAATTAACTTATGATCATTCTTATTTGCTTCAGGGGATCAAAATTACTGATATTCGCATTTTCATGAACTTTGAAATATGTTTTCGTCTTTGGGAGGAGATTCATATCATCGTGCTAAATTTTTACTTCAGATGTCATACTTTAGCAGGCATAAACAAACCAGATTTTATGCTAATTTTTTACCACTTTCGAGTTCTCTTAGCAAAGGATTTGTTAAGTTTTTAAGAAACAGTACTATGATATGTAGGCGAGGTTGATTTGATACATTTAGTCTGATAGCAATAAATATTGCACTGTGAAGTTTAATAGTAATGAAATTTTGGTTGCATAATCAATTCTAAAGGTAGCGCCAATAATTTTCTCACTTCACCCTGAAAGTTCATACTGACAGGGAGACTTCTACAATAGTATCAACTCAATGATATTCTGAATAATTCCTGAACTATACATTGGAACCATTACGATCATAATATTATTAATGAGAGATCGAAAAATGGAAAATTTAACAAAGCTGTGAGAAATATGACATTGTTGCTAACGGAGTTGGTGCCAGTTCTGTTAACCATCGCAAATAAACAAAATTTAAATTCACGAAATTAATGAAAAATATTCAAGAAAATGATAAAATAGTTAGACCAACAATTGTAGATAAATACTCGATACTTACATCATCCCATTTAAGGAATTTAGATGTCTTTAAAAGGATTGGAGCGACTGTTACTTGCTTCAAGGTTTCAGCTACGACTCCAGCGCCCGCCATAATGCAAATGGAATGTCAATGTGAACACATGGCTTCTTTATTTTCATCAACGAGCGCGCCTCATTTGCATAATGCGCGCTTTGATGCTCGCTTTACATTACATGTTTACATTACATTACTTTACATTAAGTGCGCTTGGGCCCAAAATCACACACTGGAGACAGCAGACTCCCAGGGCAGGGGGAAGGAATATTGCATATTCTGGGTGCTTGGGATGTTCCATCGGGAAGGGTACCGATTTTCATGACTTTGTTATGAGGAACGGCGCTCATTTTCACAATTTTCTTAAAGTCTCCGTCTCAGTCCCAATATGACAAAAGGCCAGGTTGATTATTTTTGAAAAATACCTCTATAGAAAGAAATTGGTATACTATAAGGTCGGGTATATATTTTTGAGAAATTGGTATAAGGTTGGTATAGGGTATGCTTTTAAAGCTTAGGTAGGTGGGATGTCCCCAACCAAAATCTGTTCAAGTGCCCCCCTGGGAACGGAGTGCCTTGCCGTCGAAATAAGACTGCGTATCAGCCCCAAAACGAGATGAGAGAGACTTTCTCGCAAAACGCATGCCTTATTTGGTCGCCGTCCTAAAGGGCGTGAATCCACCTCTCTTACGATCTTATCTCCCTGTTCAAAACAATGCAAAAGCGCGCTTGTTGTTCGGCTTGTTTGCTAATCCCATCAAAATTTACTTACGGTAAGATGAGATGGAATTCTTTTTCGACAGCTAATACTTGGGATACAAACGCGCATAAACAATATTTTTAACAGCCGTTGTGGCCGATTTATCGCAAAGACCTTCTGTGATATGGTACGCCGATTAATTCACTCATTTTTTCTGCCAGAAAATACAAAGCCTCTCTCCAACACAAAGCTCAAATCCTTATTGGGTCGAGAGGGATCCCCAAAGTGAATCATCCAATTTTACACTAATCAGCCAATGACCTCGTTGCTTTCTATAAATAAACAAATGAACCACGTTAAAGGGAATCGACATAGTTAAAAGCTGGCCCGGGCCAAGTTATAAATATAATCCATTGTATTCAACAACTTTGACGCCCCTGCCGTTTTATTGTATGGCGAAGGAAACAATGGGTTTGTGGGCGTTTCTTGAGCCAATTATAGCAGCTTGTCGATATAGCTATGTCTATTAGGATTTGTGCAAGGTTACAAGCTTGCATTGCCAAAGGACAACTTGTTGGGGAGATGAAGTGCTGACCCTATTGTTTTGATTCATTGTGTTTCAGCTTTGTTGAGAGCGAATGGACGTTGGGGCTCAAGTTGTCATGCGCGTTGCTGCTTTTGTTTCTTCTCTTGTTCTCAATGGAGAAGCTAATTTACATAGTACATAATGTCTCGTTCAATTCCTACCCTGACCATCCCCCCCCCCCGGGACACCCCCGGGCCTTTGCACAAAAAAATTTCCCGGCCCCCGGGCCTTTGACCGTACATTTTTCCCCGGCCCCCGGGCATTTGAGTAGCATTTCGCAAGAACAAGA
>REGL01000883.1:56983-69687 GCA_004194395.1 Aurelia aurita complex sp. Pacific | reverse complement strand
CCCCAACAACAACGTCAAAGATATCCCATTCAAATTGAGGTTGCACACGCGCCATGAACAATAGATAGCCAAAGAAAAAATGCTGTGTCCGAGTGTTTTCTTTTTTCATTAAAGGGAATCAACATAGTTAAAAGCTGGCCCAGGCCAAGTTAACAAATATAATCTGTTATATTCAACAACTTTGACGCCTGCGGTTTCATTGTGTGGCAAAGGAAACAATGGGTTTGTGGGCGTTTCTTGAGCCTATTTATAGCAGCTTATCGATATAGCTATGTCTATTCCCATATTTACATAAGCATATTTACCATCACACATTGCCCATTGCACAAATCATTGCAGAGATGTCTACCCAGAATTGTTTACATGTTTCGATATTGTTGCTTTGGCAAGAACCATATTTCGGGCCATGTTACATGCAAATTTGCAGACTGGCGTAAAATTGATTGGTTTAGAGAAAATCTATTGAGAAACAAAAATTATTTGCCATACACCTTTTTATTCATTAGAAATTTGTCTAAGAAATCAAAATGTTTATAAGAAATCATGAACATCGGGTGCAACACTTGAGAATCGGTCGATGATATATTCTTATTGGCTCCATCCTCCATCAAGATCCAAATTCATTAAAAATTAGTGATTAAAAAAACCAAAATTCAGTAAATTATGAAAGACTTCCGATTACGTTGAACAAAAACCCTACATTCACCTGATTTAGAAATTACCTGATTAAATTGGGTTTTTCAGTATTTTAACGTTTGGTACAAATTTCTACAGATTTTCGTTTTCAGACAAATTTGATCATTCTCTAAATTGTCACATTTTCGTTGGCAGATAAATTCACTATTTCTGGGTTAGGGCCATATAAATTGGACTATCATATCATAAAATCTGTTTACGTTTGACTATACGGATGCAAAAACATACATTAAAGAAAACTGCGAAACAGCAGAATGTGCTAGAGAAAATAACAGACAATATTACAATATTGTATAATCTTTAAAGCTTTCAACGCTATAAAAATCCTATTCTATTTCTACTGCATCGTTATTACCTGTTTCAACAAAATTGATACATCTCTGCAAAAAAGACTATTGACATATGCAGGTAAATCTCCATGACAAATTTAAATCTTAAGCAAAACATCTTTCGAATTTGAATTTGAAACCCTCGTTTCTTTATAAAAAGCAAAGGTATAGGGCTGGCAAGTACTTCATTAAATTCTAGGAAATTTTCAACTACCAACATTTTCTAAATGAGTTTCTCAAACAGTGAAACCCCGCATATAAGAACCTACAAAAATAAGAACATAGAGGCTGTTTTTCCTAAATTATGCACCTTGTAATTAAGAACCTGTTTCAGTTTGATGAAAAATATGTTCTTATTACAAAAGTAGCAAAGTTGATTCTTTTATTGTCCTCATCAAGTTCATTTTTGTCCCAGTTGGCTGTTAAGATTTGAATCTCTTCCCTGCTGTTTGTAAGCTTAGAATTAGTTATCATGTCTATAATAACGTTGCCAAAACAAGTAACAAGATTGAAGATCTTTGGTAAAATGCCGAAAAGGCCTACACATGGCACCTTTCGAATAAGAATCTTTATACCTTGAAATTAGTCTTAGCATCTTTAAAATAAGAACCTACTTCAGATTGGCTCCCAAAAAAGTAGGTTCTTATATGCGGGAATTTACTGTGTCTTAATGCTCTAAGCGTAGAGTTAATGTTTTTTGTTAGAAGGACTTCCAAATTACTTGGCATGGTCTCAAGACAAGTACTGTAATAAAATAATTCACTTTAAAAACAATGTCAAAACATTTGCCATTACTGTACAGTGTTAAAACGGTCTTGAGTGACTTGGAAAGATTAAAGCTGCATATTACAACTTGGCGCGATTTCTTAACTTTCTTTAAAAAATTGAGCCTAACGTTCCTTATCAGCTGCTTTTTATGAAAAATGGAATGTATTGCAATAATGTCATATTGCTCCTCCAGCTTTCAATCCGTGTTGGTCTGTTCTCTGCTCAGGTCGGTTTTAATATCAATTTGATTAACTTCAGAGATGAATGAACGATCGACAATTCGACATTAAATTTGCGCAGATGTCTCATCGTTGATCCTTCCAATTTCAACATGATTCATTTAAACAAAAACTTCTCCTGACTTCTTTTGCTTTCTTTCTTTCAAATGTTCTAACAAATGCAAGAACAGTTCATTCCATTCCGATGTTCCTTTGTTCTGCGAATAACTGTCACTGTGAAAAAATAAAACAATATTTAAATCATAAATGCAGCAGCAGGAGGGATGGCAACATTTTGGGATTAAACAGATTTTGTAACTGTTTCAGTACTCAGTAATCAAATAAACTTGTGTTTTGATAACACCATGTAGGTGAGGGGATCTCTTCCCTTCAGTATTGCAAAACCTTACTTGCGTTCCCACATGATATGCACAATATAAGGATCGGAACCAAATGAATTTGAGCCAATAAACGCTTTTCGATTACAAAGTCCACTTAGGGGCAGGGGTGGCGCCAGAAATCTTCCGACAGAGGGGCTGGAGCTTCCGACAGGGGGAGGTTGTAGCCCCCTCTAGCCCTCCCCTAGCGCCACTCCTGCTTAGGGGGCTTAGTAACCTAAGACGATCTAAGAAGTGGCTTAGAAAATAGGAAAGAAAGACAGACAGAAAGTCAGTCACGCTCAATTGTGAAACTGATGAACTTGCTATCTCTTCAAATGAGCATTGAGATGAAGAAAGCGAATACGGAACACATATTTACCGCCGAGGGGCATTTCACTCATTCGAAAAAGCGTACGAGATTTTTTCAGATCAAAAGGATTTTAACGGATTTTTGAAGGATTTTTCTTGAAACAAAAGGATTTTTGCCAAAGGTGTACGAGATTTTTTGGGAGTGAAATGCCCCTCGTTTACCGCCATCCTATAGAAAATCTAAACGTCTCCCTATGTTAATAGACGATTACGCTAAAGATGGCGGCCAGGAACTTTTTACCAAGATGCATTGCGTTCTTTAATCGAATTCCTATAGAACCGTTAAAGATTCGTAATTCGAACGCAATGCATCTTGGTAAAAAGTTCCCTGCCGCCATCTTTAGCGTAATCGTCTATTGTGGAAAGATATTTGGAAATTCGTAGCATTTGTTGTGGGAAATTTCAGGGATTTTTTGAGATTTTCGAAGATTGGGATTTTTGGGATTCTTAAGATTTTGTGAACATTTTGAAGATTTTGCGAATATAAAATTAAGATTTTTGAAGATTTTTCCAGATTTTTTGGAATTTTTTGCAAAAGGGTGCGATATTTTTGGAGTAATTTGCCCCCTGGTAATTTGCCCCTGGTGGTTACGAGTTGTAAATAAGAGCGATCAGCTTAATTTAAAACCACACGCCCATAATTTGTCTCATGAAATTCGAACAGTTAAAGTATAAGATTATCACATGAATAAATTGAATCCTTTTTTGACTGGACAGCTGATCTCCTACCGTCGAAACATATTTATGTTTACTACGAGGCGCCCATAACAGAGTGCATGAATTAATAACTAAAAGCTTAGGGCATGTTATAAAAACTGGACTCTAAGTACTAAAGATGAGGAGGCCCCTTAACACCAGTGGATCATCACCGCAAACAATAATAGAGATAGACCTGCAAGAAAAACTATAAATAGTCCCCACGACGCTTCTGCTGTCCCTCTGATCCAAAATCTTGGCTGGCCGTCAATTAAAGATCTCATCAGAAAAGTAACAGCAACGCTGAACTATAAATCATCAACCCCATTATTCAGGAGACCTTTCTACGATATGCTCTGAGGGTAGTGATTTTAACCTTCGCTCTACCGAAACAAAACTTCAGATACCTCCCTTAAGAACATCTACAGGTCAAAGAGCTTTTTCTTATCGTGGAGAAAAATTATGGAATGAGCTTAGCAGGGAAACTTAATTGGCACCCTCCCTCCTTGATAACCTTTAAAAGATCCATTCGATAGCTACATTTTAATTTTCTTTACGTTTTTGTCATGCTAAATCACCCAAGTTATTACTAAATATTGCATATGTAAGACTATTTTTGTTTTTTAACAGGTCAATTTGTAAAACAGTTATTTCTAACTGAATTTTTTTTACCTCTATAAATATTTAAAAATGAAATAAAAATGAAGAGGCCAATTCCATTAAGCTGAAAAACCTTTACCATCCTACGAACTTCCGCTCACTCAAACCAACGCAAAAAATCATGCAGAGACTTTTGAAAATAGTATGATGGGAGACACTCAAAATGGAATTTATAAACAGCATAAACTCTCTGCATGATTCTTGATGTGCGTTTGAACGAGCAGAAGTAGGTTGGATTTAAGGGTCCTTTAAGGATCCTAGGGGTCTCAGAGGTCCTAGCGTCCTACAGTCCGGCTTTATAACATGCCACAGTTTAGCGGGAAAAGAAGCTTTCAGAGTCACCGAGGAGCAAAGATAATAAGAAAGTGTTTCATTTGAAATATTCAATTTGCTACCTGCAATGTTAAAAATCACACACAGCAATATTTGAAATCAAGAAAGGAATCGTTGGCAACAGTGAGTGGTTTGCCTACGCGTAGACCCATTATCCCAAAGGAGGAAAGGGTCTACGAAACAAAGAGCAAAGGCTTGTTAAGGCCGCCCAATTAATCATTCTAATCCCCTTTTCAAATTATTTGGAAACGCGTTGAAACCATAGAAATAGAAATATTTCTATGGCTGAAACAAAGGCTGCATAAATTAAGTTTCCAGAAATCTAGAAACCTCAGTAGCAAGCTTTTGCCCTTTGTTTCGTAGACCCTTTCCTCCTTTGGGATAATGGGTCTACGCGTAGGCTATGAGTGGTTGGCTGGGCTACGATACGTCTTATTGATTGATAACCTCAAACCGAGATTCCGATTTTTCATTTGTAAAAAAGTCCGCTCATAAGAAAATAGTGTTGAAGGCTATTTGCGAAATGTGTAATCAGTTGACAAGTTGTCTAACAATTTAGCATAGGCATTGAATCTTTGCAAAAATTTAAAATTAAAAGCAGTCTGTCACACATCTGATTGGATGATGAGGACAATGCGAAGAACAGGAGAATTTAATGGCTACTGATCCTGCTGACTTTCTACGACTGCAGAAAACGACAACGACCAGCACTCAAAAGGAAATTTAGCACGTATGTTTATGAAGGAAGTTTTAATAGCTAAATTGGCAACTTCACAATGGTTATTGAAAGTACGTAATCTTAGTGCAACTAAAATTCGCTATAATTCACAGAAGTCTTTTCAGGCCAAAATGTTCCTGATTTAGTGAACTAAATTTTCACGTTTAAGTTAGCCTTTGCACAACACCAAACTATTTATAATCCCCTGAGATTGATGCATAACTCATGATGGTACGGTTTCTGGTGCCCATCCAAAGGGTTGGAGTTTCTTGGCAATAAGAAGAGTTTTCAAGATGAATTCCGATAAACTGGTCTAAAATTCCTTTCTTCCAAAATCTCAAAACTTCCCATAAAACTTTCAAAAGTTATTTTTCTTCCAAAATCTCCCACTGTAAACAAAACAGTGATTTTCCCTCAATCTGGAACAAGAACACAGATTAATTTTTCCATTATCTTAACTTTTATCTGCTCTGCAATTCAGTTTCGGCATTTGCAATGAAATCTAATTTCCGCAAAACTGCCTCCTAAGCCAAGATCCAAGCTGGTATATTGGCAGCTGCAAAGACTTTCCTGGGTTTATCTTGCAGTTATCCTCGTGGAAATGTTAGCAGAAATTTCTTATATTATTGAAAATGTCCTTATCAGTCTTAAATGTCTTCACTTCAAGTTTTATCGAAATCTAGCGAAAGAGTAAATTAAATTTGCAGCATAATCGAGTAGGCCATCTGTTTTTTGTGAATTTTCGTTCAAATCAGTCAGTTAATTTGCAAACCAGATTGCAAAGCTGCAAATTAGATGATGTAGAGGAATGAAGGAGAGGAAAAATGAGGAAGAATGTAATACGCAGAAAGACATCCATTACTCTGCAAACTACGCCTAAAGCTGGTTTTAGTGTTTAGAAATTAAGGAAGGATTCGTTAACCCTGATATTAAAATTCTTTCCAGGCCGTTTGAAATTCATTCGAAATCCTTTTGAGAGTAAGCATGACTAATAAAATGAAAAGTTGAATCTGAGACAGAAACTGAAATTGACATGTTATTTATTGCTTTGAAAAAAGGATTATAGAAAATCGTAAAACTGATAGGTGACATTTGTTTTATTTCGAGATGCCTCTAATTATGCGTTTTTAGGCCATTTTCTGGATGTTATGCATGATTAATTTTCAAATCTTTCGAATTTACCGCAGGACTACTATCGTGAAAATGACAAAAAAAAACTTAAAAATACTTCAATCTTGTAGCTATTAGAAAATTAATTTTGATGGTTATAGCGCAAGTAAGTTTGCTGCGATGATTTTTCGAACAGGGGAAATTTTTTGAGTCACCCGGTACAAAACGAGAGACAGATCAAGAAGGCTTTGTTACCACTGCCTTTGAGGTTTAACGATTGACGGCGGCATCTATCCATTTTCTATCCACGGAAAGTCCTGATTCAACTTGAATATAATGTGGCTTCGCTGCGATCATAATGATGATTATGACTGATTGAAGCATAAAGTAAAAAATCAAAAGATTCTTACCATTGTAATATTCGATGGTAATTTTGATCAAACCATTTAAAATCATGTTCTCTGTATGCAAAACTCATATCTGCGATTAATTTCAATCCCAAGATGTCATAATTTTGTTCCCATGTGTCCCTTAGTTGAATGATCGGTAATGTTAGTGATTCTAATCTGTATGGGAGAAAAAATACAATTATGGTAACAAACAAACAAACAAACAACCAAATAAACAAACAAATAAACAAACAAATAAACAAATGTGTAAAAATCAATATAAACAAGAGCAATAATAAGCTACCAAGATTGCATAAATATTTTTTCTCAAATCATGCAACAATGGATAAATTCAGCCGACGTCGTTTGCACCCATTTCAGACGACGTGATTGTCATCTTGAGGAAATATCCTTTTTTGAGTGTGCGACGAAACCTCCACGAGTGTGCAACGAAACGCACGTTTTTGTTTATTCAACGTTGTTCGTTATTGCAGCTACTGGTGAGTTACTAACTTATTTCTTTCCTTTCAGGTTTTAAGATCAACTAGTTTTTGTCTTCCATAATTCAACGGTTTTATCTCTAGTTACAGGTTTATTTTGGTTGTTGTTCTTTTACAGGAGTTAACAGTCTTCTTTCTACAGATTACAGTGTTTTGTTGCGTTTATGGGTTAAGTAAGATGAGTTCGTTATTTAAGGCTATTTCAAATCTCCTTTAAATCATGACCGAGCGGCTTCCGAGCAGATGCCTGACCAAGCAACTCACTTCGTCGTCCTTCAAAACGGACGTTAAACTAGTGTCCCTGGCTTCGATACGGCATGCATAATAGGCCTAAATTAGCTAGAAGTAGCGAGAAATCTTTCCAGCCTACTCAAAAAGTAATGAAGGAATGAAAAATCAAAAGAACTATATCAAAATCTGGTATGTTCTTTATGATTCTAGATATAAGAAATCGACGGAATCTATTGCATCTAGACTCAATACATATCGTGGTTTCGCTTTTTGACTGAACTGATAGCGCTACAACTACGACTCATTTCCCTGCACTTACAGAAACGGATTAGCCTCGTACTGATTCAATAGGCCTCAATATGGTCCAAACAGTTGGGCATTAATCACCTCAAAACCACAGAGCCTAAAACGCAACAAAAAGCAGTTTTCCAGAACTGCTGTACAATAAAGCTAGCTACCAGCACCTACATGAATGTTTCCTCAAGCCATAATTGCAAAAAGAAGCCTTCCTCTGCGCCAAATCCTGATCAGCACACGACGGCGACTAAAGGGTCACCGATTGACATTTTTGTCAGGCTTTACAGCTCTAGGGAAATTAGGCCTATGGATGGGACTACTGAATGCTCTACCTGTGGCCCTTGCATAAACTGCGGAACAAGATTGAAGCTTTAAGAAAAGAATGGAATAAAACATAACACAACATGGTCTTACTTGCGGCACTGTGCCTTGTTACTCGACCTCAAAGCAACCTCGAAAGCACATCTGAGATCACGTGCAGCGGAAATGACGTCACACATTTCAAGTTGAATGAAGTGGGAATCAATCAAAGAGTCAACTGAAATAAACCAAAAACAAACGCTGTAAAAGGATGCAAGCGAAGTATATCAAATGAATCATGAAAATACGATTTATTCATTTTTTCAATGTTCTTAAATACGTATTACTTGTTACTGATTACTACAGGGCGAGCCATAACAAAATAGACGATTTCGTTAAAGATGGAGGCGAGGAACTTTTTACCAAGATGCATTTTTCCCACTTTTGAAAATCAATTGCACCAACATTACTTAATGGATTGGAATGAATCGAATTCTGCTTGATAGTTGATAGCTGAGAGATTGCAGTATTTTTGTAATGTCGCGCGTTTTTATGAGCACTGGAAATATAGGTAAATTTCATTGTTACGAAATGCTGGAAAAAGGCCTAAAACACTTGATCAAATCACAAAGAACAATAAAGAACAATAAAGAAAATATGTTGTTGACGGGTGCTGCACATTTATTGCCATGGGATTCAATTACTTCACTATCTTGTTGAAAATCTATTTCTTATAACACCTGAGAGAGATAAAATGCAATTTTGCATTCTTCTGTGCGAGGAGATTCCTTACAATTTGATCAAGTGATTTGGCCTATTTTCAGGAATTTCGACAACCTCGTCCCCAGGGCCTTTTGCCATATTGGGATGGAGAAGAAAAGGCCCTGGGAATGTCTCCGTCCAAATATGATAAAAGGCCCTGGGACGAGGTTAGTATTTCACAACCAAAAAATTTTCTTAAAGTCTGATTTACGTATATCTTCGGTTCTCATAAAGTGCGAGAAAAATCATAGACATACTTCGGTTTTTCATCTTTTAATTAGGATTCAAATAATTAAAATCTGCTAAGTACTTATGGTGCTATGGGTTTTTGAAATAATTAGAGGATAGAAGAATTTGTGTCAGACCTTGCGTTCCAGAAAAAATCAAATCTTTCGGCTGGTAGACTTTTTTGATACACCCTACAGTTAACCTGCTTTCTGCTTCAACCCTTGAGCCATCTCTGCAATCAATGTTTTCTTAATTCCTGACGAAAACATGACTTTAACTCCCTCAACTACTCAAATACTACAGAAATCTGTTCGGCAATCTTTTGATCATTCGTCAGTCTGTCGTCGTTGTTTATAACTTCAAACTTGCTTATTGTTTCTTGCAATAAAAAATGTCTTGAAAACCAGATCACATATGTAATTCTGGAAAATTTTCACACCAAAATATTCAACGAACACTAAATTTGTGATAATCCACCGAATTATGTACAAGTCTGGCTGATAACTGTGCACTAGCTGAAGATTTCTTCACGGGGTAAGAACTGGCGAACTAAACTAAAAGCTTGGGAAATACAAGGCGTGTTATTTTATCACCTAACGAGATGTTTTGGTGAGAAACGCCTTCTTATTATTGCAAACCAAAGACATCAGAAATACAGCTGAACATTCTGAACAATTCTTCATGGGATGAGAACTAGCGTGCTCAACTTAAAGTTGGGGAAATTTAGGGCGTGTTTGTTTATCACCTAACGAGCTGCTTTGATGAGAACGCGTCCTTATCATTCCAAACAAAAGCAAATCAGAATGAGAGCAGAGATATCTGAACAATTATTCGCGGGGTTCGCGGGATAAGAACTAGCGCACTCATCTTAAAGCTGGGGCAGTTAAGGTCATGTTTGTTTATCATGTAAGAAGATGTGATAGTTAGACATTTGCTGTCTGAAAAGAGAATCAGAACGATTGCCGAGTCTTCTCCCAAGAATTCTTCACTTGATACGAACCGGCAAGCTCAATGTCATGGTGGGGGGCAATTAAGGTTGCATCTGTTTATGACCTAAGAATGCAGCGCAGTATTGTTTTTAACATTGGCTATTGAAAATACAACGCATAATCATTATGAAAATATAGACTTATTACAATTCATTTCAGTTTCCGCTCGCAGTTACGAAAACTTGTTTACCTATTTATCTATTGAATTGATTTGCCTGCTCAAACAGGTAAGATTGAGCGAATAGGTTTGGATCACATATATGTATGTAAAGAGCAAAATTTTACGACGAATTGTAATGAGTGCAATGAAAATAAACAACAGAGAAACAAAACAGAAGTATTTGGGGACCTTTGAAAATCAAGTTGTTTCCAATGTGGTATAATTTAGGGACGATATATTGTGATGTCTCAAAAAAAGTGCAAATTGAGTTTTTTTATGAAATAATTAGGCATGAATTGGGGACAATTTGATGAAGACTTTTGATCAGTGCTCAGTGATTTGATCAGTTGGTGACAAATCGTTTATCGTCAATATTTCTCCGGGGCAGTTTTGTTTTTAGTGAGACAGAGAACAGGTTCCAAAACTTCAAAAACGCCGGTGTAAAATTATATGGCCTATTTCTTTGAACTAAATCACCTGGAAGAAAATTTCGCTACTCTGCTATAATTCTACATTAGGACTTTTCTGAAATCCTCAATGTTTTTAGAATTAGACGATTTTCCTTCTTTTCTAAGGATTCAAGAAAAATCTTGAAGAAAGTCAAAACTATCGTAATTTCTAAACTGGTTGACGAAATATGAAAATATTTTCAAGAGAATCACAGTTTATGGATGTCTACAATATGGTATCAAGCACAAATCCTCTTGTTTACAATTTAGAAATTTGATGACGTCACATCTTCAAATGAGTTGAAATATGAAACATGCTCTATTTCAAGAAAAATTCAAGATTGATGACAAGTTCAGCGGTAGAATTGTAGTAAAATAGCAAATGTTTCCGCAAGTCATTCCTGCCGCAGAAATAGGTCGTAGAATTCTACACCGATATTTTTAAAGATTTACAACCTATGCTGTGAGATAGTGAAATTAGCATTCTCACCCGCATAATGATGCTGATTTTGTATTTCATAAAGTTTTGCTAATTTTTGATTCACTTCAATGCACTCAGTCCATCGGCTTTCTTCTCTTGATGCTGCTGTTGCTAACGAGCAAAGCATTATGGGCCATGATGACGTGATACTTTCACTGGCTCTGTTGTAAGAGAAATTCAAAAGTTTGTAAGAGTTCTGCATGGGTGCTAAACAGACTTGCATGAGGGCCTAATAATGACAGATTTTGTAACACAATAGCATCGCGAAAGGTGTGTTTCAAGAAAAGTTGTGAGTTTAAAAGTATAAGAATCAGTCTAAAGATCTGCCTGGCAAGTTTTGTTTATTTGATTCAGAAGCCGAACAGGATGCATTGCAATTCTCGTAAATTTAGGGCTTAAGTGAAGCAATTACTACTCAGCTCCTGAATCAAAGAAACAAAATCCGCCAGACAGATTTTCAAATTTATCGTTGTATTTCGTTATAAAGTCATGGCTGCTCTTAAAAACCACCTTTCGCGTGCCAAAGACGATAGTTTGCGGTATTGGTTACAGTACTGTTTTGTTTGTTTTAGATTATTGATTGAGAGAATTTCTTCTGTCCGCAATCGCTAATCGTTTTGAATTCCGCTGTCAATCAAGAGCAACTGATGCTATTGTGTTACAAAATCTGTACTTTGATCAGAAAATAGGAATGGATCAAAAGCTAAAGAAAAGTATTTGATCCATTTAAAGCTTAGAAACACTAAAAATGATATTGCAGTACCATTAATGCGATCAATAAGTGGCCAAAAGCATTCCCTACCATGGTACGAAAATGTGGAAAAGGTTTGACAACAATATCAAAGAGTCCCCTCGGTCTACTCTTTAAAATCCAAGTTGAGACGGTTGGGGTATGACAATCTTTAGTTTCATTAGTTCAGATTTCTTTTTGTGTACAGGCGTATACATTCATGTGAACTATTTAAAATCTGTAAAAAGGAACTTTAACTTCACAGAGCAACATTGTGAAATAATATCTATTCAATTCTGTGTCCTGTAGAAAATGTGTATAAAATATGACATATGATATCAATGAAAGGAAAGGAAAGGAAAGGAAAGGAAAGGAAAGGAAAGGAAATTTTCGCGGAGAAAAGAACTCTTTATGCAAAATAACGGTCAATTTTCAAAACATAAAAATAATTGAAGATTTACTCACAAATCAGCATATGTCGTTAGCAGTCTTAACAGGCCATCGTAACTGAAAAATGATTGTTCGTTGCTTCTGTAAAGAAAGGATAAAAACACAAATAAAAACATGAAAAATGAATTTGCTATGTACGCAGTTATGATTTGTGTAATAGTATGCCAAATCAGAAAGAACTTTTAACGAGCTTTAACAATGCCTGCCAAGCCAAAGGCTTGGAGCACCTCAGCCGATGCTCCGCTGTTTCATGATTTCCCCATCTCCACTTTAGAGCAATGTTGTTTCATAACGATAAAATGAGGACAGGACAATTTGAGATTCTGATGGAATGCTAGGACAATAATCTGCAAATCAACGTTGTCTAAAGGGAGGGGAGTGCTTTACATAATCACAATAGATAAAAAAATGTGGAAAGTGTATCAAGAAATGACCTGAATGTTTTTGGCAGGCATTGTAGA
>REGL01000883.1:36890-48485 GCA_004194395.1 Aurelia aurita complex sp. Pacific | reverse complement strand
ACTGAAAATTTTCGTCTCGAGAGTCAGATTACTTGACGTTAGCACTAACTGATATTTGTTTCTAGTTCTGCTCAGGGGAAGAAGAAATGATGACTATTTTCCTACCAAGACATGTTTGATTTGTGATGCAGCATGAAAGCCTAATTCTAATAAATCATTTAGATATATTTAGAACCAAGAATTAAAAGGATCTGATGGTCTGATTATGCACACATCAGCTTGGATCTCTATTGTCTGCACCTTTCAGGAAATAAACAAAGCTCGTCGAGACTATAAAAAAGCAATTTACACATACACGTAAACCATGAGTAGGTGTGTGTTCAATATATGTAATAATTCATAAATTGTTCATTCGTAACAAGAGTAAATAAGGTTACCTGTAAGACTAATTTCTGTCTTTCAAGGTTCTTCTGTAAATCAAACAAATTTGAAAAGATCAACAAAGTCAATAATGCCATACCTCATACAGAGGTAACCTATTTGCATGCATTTTATGAATGAATAAATAAATACATATGGGTGAAAATGGCAAAACCATAAAGCATGTGAATGTATGAAACCTGTTATCTCACATTCATACATCCAGGCAGCCATAACGAATTCTTGACACAGCAAAAAACAAAAGACTTGAGTAAGACTCAAACAATTACATAAAGCACATACATCAAGATTTTTAACTACCAAACGCTAGCTAACGCAGCATTCATAAAGCAGCTATTCGTTAAGGTTTTAATTCATTCCTGCAATGCAACTCTGCATCTTTGTGGCAGCAAATAGTTTTTTGCAGCAGAGATATTGCTTAATAAAATATTCTGCTGACGGATCTTAACACTGTGTACCTATCGTATAGCCAAAACAGTTGATCAAAAAGGCGGCTAGGCAGGGATCTTGTCCCAATAAACAATTTAACGAAATGTATCTCCGATTACAAACTAAGAATATGGCAGACTTCTTACCGAGTAGCCAATGATCATAGCAAGATGCATTTTATCATTAACCTTCTTGGGAACAATTTCCATGACTTCTAAAGCAGCCTAAAGATGGATAAATAATAGTTACGAGGCGATACAGCAACCCGTATGCATGCATTTCATTTTAAAATGCTTTAATAAGTTCTTAGGTTCAAAAGTGCGAACTTGCAACTTTCTACAGGTAAACAAAAGTTCATCAAGTAGATGTTTGTTCCAAGATAAACACTGAAATCATCTATTTCTTATCATCGAGTATCGCCTAGTTAATCGCAACTTAATAGCTTTGGTAGCAACTGAATAAAATTGTCTCTTTTTACAACAGTCTCTTTTTACAACTGAATAAAATTGTTGTCGTTGCAATGTTAATAATTGCAAGTTTATTGATGTCTCAATGTTTGACCGACAGTTTAGATATATCGGTATATTTTTATGAAAAGCAAAGAATTTAACCCGATAATTTAAGTTTCTTTAAACTTTCATTGGTTGACTTTCAAACGTTTCTTATGAGTTTCTTAGCAGTTTCCTACGATTCTGGTTATATTTACATTGGCGGAGGATTTCCTGTCCCTTCCTGTAAACTTCCTAAAACATCGTAAGAAACCAAGCCTCTCTCTAGATAATATTTACGTGATACTGAGCAAATGCAGTACGAGAGAAAGGCAATAATATACCTTAGATTTTCTGAATGAAAATGGAACAAATTTCTAGAAAGATCTTCTTCCAGATTCTTAATCTTTTAACAAACTGAGAGTTTCATTTCTATCTTTTCATGAAAGTAGCAGTGGCGTAACGGAGACACTCGGGGCCCGTAGGAGTTTGGTAAGATGGGGCCCTTATGCTGAAAGAGGGTTCGGGGTGGTGGGTAAATTTTTGAAACCATGCCCTTTAAAACCTCGAATAATCCACGTTATGTTGAAAAGATAGTTTTTACATAGGAAAAACAAAACAGTAAATTTAGCAAATTTAGATGAGTTGCGTTTGAAAAAGCTAAGTAGTTTACATAACAAATTGTTGCTCTTTGGTATAGAATGATATGCTATCTGAAATTTTTCTTGAAGAAGCACGGCAATATTCAAAAGTTCAGACGGTACTGTTGTGCTGTTTGATGAAGATTACTTTGAACATACAAAAATGCTACCAAGAAATATCCTCCATGGCAGGTTCTTTGGCTTAAAACCTATGTTTAAAGGTTCTGCGGACAATAGTAGTGCCAGTAGTGCAATAAATGCAGTAAATTTAGTGTAGACTAAGTTTTTCTGGTTAGAAAGGGCTTTTGGGATGGCCTAAGGAAGACTTTTAGCACAGTATGACCAAAAAGAATGCGAACAATTTGCTGGGGTCCCCTTTTGGTCGGGGGCCCTTAGTTCTTGAACTAAGGTAGCCTAAACTGCGTTACGCCACTGGAAAGTAGGTGCAAATAGAAAATCTCGAATTAAAATTTAAGATACAAACCTCAATACTTTTGGTATCCTCGTATATCTTTTTCGTGTATTTAATTATACTTTGCAGCAAAAGTTGATATTTCATCACTCTTTGCACTGGTTTTATTAAATAATCAAGAATTGTGTAATTGGTTTCGATTTGTTGGTAAACCTGAAACAGCAAGAAGTAAAGTTAGGACGAAAAAGTTAACAATGAAGAATTGGCTCCATCTAAAAAATATTAACTGAGATGGAATTTACTGCCTAAGCTACCCATGCAAAACACTGAAATCAGTTTCTCATGGCAAGTAATTTGAGGCAGACTATAGTAGTTTTTAGTTCCATGTCTAAATGGCCTCGGGGTTGTCTCAGCCTTTTGCTCCTTGGTGTATCGTTCCAGTAGTATTGTGTAATAATTTGTATAGTGTAAGTAATGCAAATTGTAAGTTTTTACTGGGTATAAAAAAAGTGGACTTTCTCAAAAAGAAATTCAGAACAACATTTTTCCGGGTGATATCATCTTCCCAAGAGGATAACGCGTGTTAAAACATGTTGAAGTCATGCCAGAGACAATAGGAAAACTTAGTCGTGATTTTAGGCTTGTTTTGAACGTTTCCTGAATGGGTTCTCTCGAGAATATCTCTCTCATAATTTCAGAACGGAATGGCCAATTTCAGTCAATTTAATTTTAAAATGAATTTAAACATATCACCATTAAATACTATATTTACCATTATCCACCTTTTGATTCCTAGGGGGAGCAGTGGCCTTTGAGCGGGTATTGTTTTTTTTTTTACTCATCCGGTACCCGGTATGAAACACAGTAAAAACCCGCCCATAAGAACCTCCATCTATTAAGAACCTACAGCCTGAAATAATATATTTTGTACCCAATAAATAAGAACCATTTCAGGCTGATATCTTAACTAGGTTTTTAATAAAGCGTTTCATTCAATCATTGGGAAATAAAAGCAACTTTTTGCCCATCAACCTCTTTCATGGACTCCAAAACATTACTTACAGAACTGTGATAGGCAGGGCCTGCAGGAGTAAACTGGGTAAGCTTGGGTTGAAGTGGATAGGGCCAAGAATGTAAATAAATCTGGCTAAGATTTAGATTCACATATTTCTCTTCGTTAAGAACCTACACCCTGATTACTGGATGTGCCACATTGCATAAGAACCTAAACAGGCTGACTTCAAAATCTTAGGTTCTTATATGCGGGTTTTTACTGTATACTTCATTAGGCTTTAAAAGCAAAAATGTCAATTTAAAATGAAACGGTTCACGATGGTCTGAACCAAAGAGCGCCGTCTGAACATAGAAAGAATGAAAAATTACAATACAAACCAGCTCAATGTCTTCTGCAAGCTCAACAATTAAGTCATCAGCTCGAGGTTTATTTTGACAATATGTTTCGTATAAAGTTGTTAATTCTTCTTCCTGAAGATAAAAACGCAAAAATGTCATTTTGCGTCATTTTCAAGCAAAGGAAAATCATTTTGCATCATTTTCAAGTCGTTCTAAAAGATTGAAAGGTTGCAAATATTGGCACGAAACATACCGGGTGTCCCAAAATGATGTATTATTGTTTGATTGCTTATATGTCCATAACCGATGAACCGATTTTATAACAACTGGTAAAACCACAACCAACATCTTAACATCCAATTTAGCCTTTATGCAATCAAATAAAACAAAGTGTTTAAAAATCGGTTCATTGGTTATGGACATGTAAGCAATCAAACAATGATACATCATTTTGGAACACCCGGTATATATATATATAAATTCCTTTTATGTAAAGTCTTCGGCTATCAGTTGTTCAAATCTGATAAAATTGCTGGAAACATAGGCGAATTCACGAAGAAATATCACAGGAAGGTTCGAAAAGTAAAGAGAATTTCGTTTTACTATGCCAACAACAGAAAGAAGGAGGGGAGAGTGGGAAGTAAAGAAAGGAGAAGAGTTTATAATAGAAACAATGTTAAGGAACGTATATGAACTGCAAATGGAAGGAGACAGTTACCGCTACATCCACGCAAGCGATATTACAGGAACGTTTAAACACTGATACAGATTCACAGGAAGATAGAGTCTTCCCAGCACTGTCTTATACAACAATTAACAATGACAATTAAAAATGTTTACTCCACAACGAGGATCGGTAAAAATGCCACAACGGGTCACAATACGTACGTGTTCTTTAAAAGTTGGACCAAGAAGCTCTGGATCCTCCAAGCAATCTTCAATCTTTTCAAGGAAAACACTACGAACAAATGAATTGAGGTTTACAAAATATACGAGGGTACTACAAAAATGATACGATGGGAAGTTTCTCTAGAGACATAGTTGAAATTTAAACCCTGATTAACGGCATGGCAGAAGCTGTTCTTTTTAGGGCAAGCAAAGATACAACTGAACTCACAAATCGAAAATATTTGCAACGGAAATCCTTACCTTTTGTGCCATTCATATATTTCGGCAATGTTTGCAAAAATATTTGAAAGTGATTCTTTCAAGATCTCTGATTCGCATTTCTTGAACACAGGAATAATTTGCTGAAAAATAATTCGAGAAATTTCAGCAATTGACGAGAAATAATTTCGTTTATTCCAAACTCTTGTCACAACAGTTGATTTGCACTTTTTTTCAGAAGCAATATCAAATAGATTTTTCTTCTATTTTTCAAATAGAATACGTTGTTTTGAAGACAACCCCTTGTACTTCACAGATGAATAAACCAAATGAAAAAAAGGCTTTCAGAAGCGTTTTTCCAAACTTAAACCTGTCAGAAAATTAATCTGATGAATCTGTAGAAATTTACTCTGGTTTTCAACAATTGGGCCAAAAAAAACTTTCAAGATTGATATCGTAATAGAATTTTAAATTAAATTTGATGATGATTTTTCAAACGATTCGTTTTTGAATACGATGCTGATAATTCCTTCTATCAAAAAGCTTGTGTACAAAATAACGGCAAACAAAAAACGATTTTAATAACGACAAAACAAACCTCAACAAGGAACTCGAGACTGCTGACATATGTATTTTCCGTATCTGCCAATTCTTTCAAAACCAAATCTCTATTCATCAAAATTTCAGATTTCTTGAAACTGTTTCGATTGCCCCCAGATGTTGATACCCCATCTTGTCCCTCTAATTTTATTTCAAAACTTTCAGCGTAACATTGTATCATTGTTTCATATAAATCCGCAGTTCCTCTTTGTAATTTATATTTCGAATACATCTTGCTCATTTGTTCCATTCGATGTCTCTTTATTCTTGATTTTGTTTGTGTTCTTCTGTGTCCGTTTTCACCATTGATTGTGTTGTTGTCATTGTTGTTTATGTCATGAGATTCGAATACATCATTCTGTTAAGACAAACAATAAACTTATTTACAACGTTAGGGCTCTGCAAAAACAACCAAGAATTTATCAAGGTACATGTGGTTCAGGAGCGTAATATGGGGGTCTAGGGGCGATGAATATGGGGGTCTAGGGGCGATGAATATGGGGGTCTAGGGGCGATGAAAATTAGTGTTCATGCTTGTTGGACTGCCTTGTAGTTAGCTTGTAGTTGTGTGATGGTTATATTTGGAAATAGAGATTGACAACTGACTGTTTTATCTATCTATAAGGCACATGGTTTTGAAGAGAACTCTTTGCTCCCACCACTGGATCGGCCCCTGCCGTCGACTTTTTCAAAAGAAACTGCTTGTAAGAAACTATTGGCTCAGGTTACCCATTCCGCTACCAGATGATTGGTGGCTCATTGAAATTAGTCCACAATTGTTCACTTTGCAATTACACACACGCTGATACATACAAGTATTTTTTTTACAAGAAACTAAGAATTTATGCCAGTATTCAAAGGTTTTTATAATTATCAGATTCTAAATACTCAGAGTTTCTTGCATATTCCATAACAATCTTCATGTTTACTACCTGTGCCCTCGAGAAAATTTCAAAACAAAAATCTTTTTTAAACTTTCAAATGCTGACACATCATGCAAAATGAAAATAAAGACAAAATATGCCAAGACGTTCCTTTTTTAAAATAAATGGTTTCTTGAGCTATATTTTCCTGGTGCTAGCGATTCTAAATTTTTAGGCAATCTGATATGTTAAATCATTCACTAATCAATCACAAAAAACCGCAACGAACCACAACAAACCAAAACAAATCAAATAGATTCAAATAAGAAGCAAACAGTAACATACATCGTCGACGTCATCCATCTTCGCTTTACTTCGTTTCAAACATTCATTCGCAAGTTCAATCGCTTTTCGTAAACATTCTCTCGCTTGTTCGTTGTCATGCACTTCAATAAATCCTGAAAGAAAACAAGTAAACAAGTAAACAAGTGAACAGTAAATAGAAAACGATCCCCTCTTCTAATTATTTCCTTAAATTCAGTTTTGTTGGTCTTTAAACTTTTCGACAAAAGTATGTTCGCTCTGTGTGGTACCATAGCAATTAAACGATAATATAATAAATAAATGATTTAAGTACCAAAAACAGCTGAGACGTTCAAAAACACGACGTTTCGAGTGTATACTCGATATCAAGTCAAACGCATACATCATTCATCGACGTTTCGAGCGCGTACTATTCGACGTTTTTGATAGATGAAACCACAAGGAACTTCAGTGGCACATAGCCTATATTTGCTCCATTTTGTGATTTGATCACTTTATCTCCGTCCATTTACTTTAACCGTCTTCCTTATTTCTTTCTTTCCATCTCAATGAATATTATGCTGAGGCTTCAAAACAAATGTAAACAATCTCTTCTATTCCATAAAAGCCTGCTTCAATCTTTGCCAAAAAGTGTCATGAGCAATGAAAATTTCATGTTCGATAAAGAATGCGTTTTCCAGTTCCCTCCAGGATTACTGAATACAGTTATGAGACTCCTCCTCAAAACTCTCGAGACTTCTTAAAATGTGAACAAAGCAAACCATTTATCTACGTGTACCATTTGCTATAATTGAGCGAATTAAGAAAGCTGTCTACTAAATAAACAATACTTTTCTACTGCTAATCTGCGGCACAAATGAACACGATGAATAAAATGTTGCAAGTTAGAAACAGGAAAACAGCACATCAGCTTCCGTGTCCTAAATCGTTGGCTTTTATCAAATGAATATCGAGAAATTAGAGACCTTTCAGACATATAAACGATACTTGTCTGCTCTTCTTTGTAGCACTAACCAATAAAATATTCAGGTTCCAAAACCTGCTGCTTGTGGTCTCATCATTATCAGAATTACGGGGAGATTTTTAAAATTTTGAAGTCACAATGATCATTTTCTTTGCCCACAAATGAACAGAAAACTGAATGTTTGTAAATATGTTTAATGAAGTGTCCATATTTTTGACTGAATCCTGACAGACAACGTGACATATGTTCTATATGGGTCCATGAATAATGAAACAAAGCCATTTGGATGAGAAAATAAGACTATCATAATTATCAAAGGTATACATGTATTTCCTAAAGAAATTAATTCCCTGTGCCATCCTGAACATTTCAAAACAGCGTTGTTTGAAGCTTTTTCCAATCATTAGACATTATTCAAATACCTTCCGAATAAAAAGTGAAACTAGTGAAACCAGTGAAACGGGAAACAAATGAAAATAAAGTAAAATTATACTGAAGGCGTTCCTTTATCAGAATAACTAGTTCCCAGAGTTATACTTTGCCAGTATCAGAGTTTCTCAATTATGTGGTGATCTGAGAGCACAGGCAACAGGATAAATAGTTGTAAAATTATAATGTAAATACTTGCCTCACGTTACCAAAATGTCTTTTTCTTTGTTTTCTGTGTGTTCTGCTAACAAATGTGCACGAACAAGCGATTTTAATATCGATATGCGAGGCCTAAATCGAGGCAGGGCAGTCGTTACATTATTTCCAAGATGGCCGTCCGAAGAAACTTTCAGGCCTCGCGTATCGATATCAAAATCGCTTGTTTGTGCACATTTGTTAGCAGAACAGACAGAAAACAAAGAAAAAGACATTTTGGTAACGTGAGGCAAGTATTTACATTATAATTTTACAACTATTTATCCTGTTGCCTGTGATGATACTACTGAAAGGAAAGGTGCAAAAGGATATGACAAAAGGAGCTTCACAATACACTTAAAGGCATTGAGTCATGTTAAGAAACTACGAAATCATTATTTTTGATTGCCCATCTCATTGGTTAAAGTTCATGTAAAATGAAACTGATCACATGACACGCATTGTGTAACAGCAGGCCCGTTTTGTTTGTTAGAAATGATAATAGATCGTTACACGTGGGTCACAGGATACACAGCAGAGCAGGTCTATTTATCATGACTCGATGCCTTAATAAAGACAAGATAAACGTTGAGAACAATTGCTACAAACAAATCACAAAATAAACGTAGCAACTTGGTGGCTCATGAAAAAATGGGGTTTAGGACTTCAGGACTTCACTCGAATCGACCAGTTTCATCAATAAAATGTAACATAAGCTCGGCTCAANAGGGAAGGGAAGGGAAGGGAAGGGAAGGGAGGGAAGGGAAGGGAGGGAAGGGAAGGGAAGGGAGGGAAGGGAAGAAAGAAAGAGATCCCAAGGCACGAAGGCTTGGTGAATACGCAGCTACTATATCATTTTCATTGAGGTTCACATCTTGTCCGAGGGCACATTTAGCCTCATTTTATTCACAAAGGAAATCACCGGGGTAGAATGTGCTGGGGCACTTAGAAGGGGTTGTAAAAAGACACTTTTATCAGAAAAATCTTTAATAACAAAATTTCATAGAAGAAGCAAAGATTTGCGAATAAAAGAAGATTAGACAACAAGTTGCTGAGTTAGCATTGATTCCAAATCAGACTTCATGGGGCCGAGAATCATCAAAACACAGGAAGCTGCCCCCGGTTAATCTTTTAGGCCGTATATGCTGGCATAGAGATTATACAGTTAGGAGGCTGTTAATCATAAATTTATTTCAATGTTTAAAAATTCAGGGCAGGATGGTAAAGTTGGAAATTCATTATGCACATTTCATTTCATCTGCTCACAATAAACCCAAAAAACTATAAATTTCTATGACCACTCGGTGTATATCTTGCGCCCATTCACCCATTAAATTTCTATGATAATTTTAACTAAAATGCCAGGATCAAAATATATTAAACATATCGGGTATTGGCCGATAGGGCATAACGCTTCATCAGTAGTGATGAGCAAGAAATAAAACGTGCATGGCAGAAAATCGGAAGAGATCGAAAAAGTGAACGATGAAGAAATATGGAGCGTCTAAAAGAATACGATGTATCAGACCCCCATCAGACAAAAGAGTGCCTGTGAGGTAGCTACGAAGGAGGGAAAGACGAATCTCCAAAAAGATCTAAACATTTGAATGTATGATACGATGTATGAAACAGAGGTCGTTCATTACAGATCCTGTTACTTAATAAGACAGGCCAAACAGGATTTATTTGGTGATTAAAATCAGTAAACATTTTTTACATTTTTCTACGGTGGAACATAACTAAATAGTATAATAAAGAGCCTCACTATCATACGCTTAATAAGTAATCCCTTTTCCAGCCAAGATATCGTGGAAATTATAGCCTGCGCAGACTTTGATAGTCTGCACACAGGCAGGCTAGGGAAATAACCAATGCATTACTTTCTCACTCAAAATGCGGTCCTCCAAATACAGGGAAACAAGGGCAAATATCATAAAACAAAGAATTCAGTCCTGTTCAAAACAAAGCGATGAGGCAGCCTTAAGAATAGATTTCACACCCTATGCGCACCCAACTATGATTTTTTGCACTCTCTGTTTATTCTGATTGGATAGCATAGGGCTCAAATCTTTAAAAAGGTCGGTGTAAAATTCCATTGCAGTTTTCTTTGGAATAAATGCCTTGGAAGGAACTTGAGGTTTTTTGCTGTAAATCTGCCGTGGCAATTTATTGATATCTGGATTAGTTTCAATATGGCGGCATTTATTAAATTTGAGGCAATGACGTCATCAAATTTCAAAATCCTAAACTAGAAGAGCTACAGATTTCTGCTTGCCACCATCTTGTAAACCTTTATAAATTATGGTTTTCTTGAAGGTTATAGCATATTTCCTCTAATAGTTTAGGATTTACGATGATTTAAATGTTTTCAGAATTGTCCGTTAATTTTTTATTTCAAAAATAATTAAATTGCCGCCATTTTGAAAAAAATCAAGTTATCGAAAAATTTCCACGGCAGATTTACAGCAAACTACCATTAGTTCCTTTCAAGCCATCCAATTCAAAGAAAATTGCAATAGAATTTTACACCGACCTTTTAAAAATTTGAAAGATTTGAGCCCAATGCTTGATTGGATTTAATGCACTCAGAGGCATAAACTCTATTCTTTCGAAAAGTAAATCACTTTGCCGTTTCAAAAACCTATATTTTTTGCATTACAAAATTCGCCCTTGCTACGATGAGCTAATTAGGGCATTGGGGGTGCGTAATGGGGCAACTCGACCGCAGATCCTTTCATTTACCAACTAAAAGGTCTAATGAGGAGCGTCCGTCTAATGTGGTCGACAAGAATCCGTTTCCAGCCAAGATATCAGGGATAATAACAATGGCTTACTTTCTTGATGAAAATGCGGTTCTGCTAATAAAATCAAACTTTGAACTAAATAGCTTAAAATGAACAAACCCTTGCCAGCTTTTGAAAATAATAAAGTTGATTTCTTGGGGTCACGTTCTTGACAGGATAAACTTTCATTTTTCAAGGTCGCCATTTCATCTAAAACTGAAAATCAATAAAACCAATGAGTTAGACAGTCGACTTCAGGGAATCACAAGGTCAAAAACGAAAGGATGGCTAAAAAGACGATGAAATGTTCAATGAAAGAATTTATAAATGTCAGATAGAAGGAGCCGTTCGAATTTACACAACGGACAAAAATACGCCATGTATCGCCATGCCTGAGGCATGATAAAACATGTTTCAAATTTAGATGCAAAACTGAACGCTTTTCGAGGAGGTTTTGCGAAGTACAGGTGCAGGTATTTTCTGCCTAAAGCTCCGAACATCTGTCGATTTTTGTTCTTTTTCTGTACAGTTGCAAGCTGATTTTCACGCCCTAAATGTATTTTTTGTGAGCAACGATACGAGTAAACAGCTAGTTAGTTTGTTTTGCTGCCTAGAAACATAAATCC
>REGL01000883.1:0-32424 GCA_004194395.1 Aurelia aurita complex sp. Pacific | reverse complement strand
CCCCCCCGCCCCGTACGCTTATGAAAACGAGCCAAAAAAACAAAGGCACCTTTTGCGTTGTTTTTGTTACAAAATCGTGTGTGTGTAGAGTACGTTATAAAAATCATAGTACCTGAATTTCAACGAATCGTACTTAAAAATCGTAGTGCCTGAATTTCAATGAATCGTACTTTGGTTGGAGAGCCAAAAGATCAAAGTATTTTTATGATTTTCCTCGTGTTTTTATGAGAACAGATAATACAGGCAAGTTCGATTTTACGAAAATTCCACGTTTGCAAAATGCCTGAAAAGGGCCTAATACACGGATAAGCATAACTTCGTAAGAACAACAGTAACAACAGAATAAAGATCTTTCATCTTGTATTGAAAAATTGAAGAAATTTTTGATAAATTGTTCAAAACATTAGCTTTCATGTCGAATCTTGAATTTTAAGGTCCGCAAAGTAGCACCATAAATACCCCCCAAGTGAAAATAGAACTAACCATAAATAAACAAGTTCTTTGCTTGTTAATGAAATTACAAAACACGATTGATAAGGAAACAAAGAATATACAATCATTAGTCAGCATCCTTTCGAATAAACTCAAAGCGTAATTAGAATGAACTCGAAACTCGAAAGGAGAATTTGAAAGCACTTTTCAAACTAAAGAGAACACCACGCGATTTTGCTTCCTTATCGAATCATGACTGCCGTTTGCATGCCATTGGGGGGGGCAAGAGGGTATGTTGCATTTCATTGATTTAATGATTGCCTAACAATCTTGTGTGAATATAACAATCATGGCCTATGGAGTTCATTACTGCAACAGGGGTATTTCAGGCCAGGGAAATATCATAGCGTGAAAGACCTGAAACCAAATTTGAACTTTACCATGCTTTTGAACCAGGGTCTGGTCTAGGTAGCCTGTGTGGGGAAAATTGCTAGTGTTGATTGCTGGAAACAGTAGCCGTCAACTGATAAATCAACATTCAATTCACCATGTCAATAGTTTTAAACTTACCCATTTTACCCCAGTGGACCCTATTGTATTTTGATGTTGGACTCATTACTCAACAGTTACGTCTTTACTCAACACATCCAGCCAGTCCAGCACATTCCAAACTATTGTTATCATAGTATTGATGAACTCTTCAAACGCATAAACAAATCAATATCTATACCATGAATTTGAATAACAACAAATTCAACATTCCATACTTCCATATTTGAACCCAAAATACGTTTAAACTGCACACAGAAACAGTAGGTAACATCTCTGTAAAACTTACACCTGTTTTACTTTCCCATGGTTGAGGCACAGAGATAAACCTGGCAAGTTAGGATAGCACGAAACGAAATGTATATATTCAAGAACCAAAGGAAAGATGGGTTAGGCACTGAATATAATAGGGTAGGCCACTCACTAGAACAACGAACAAATGATTAAATTTTACTCACGGATCAAAATTAGATTTTTCGCTGACCTTTATATCGCAGTTGAATAAGTGACCAATCTTTGACCAAGTTATGTTTCCTTTTTGAAAACCACCACAAGATGAACACGAAAAGTTCTTCTCTGCTTTCTGTCTGCTCTCTCTCTCTCTCTCTCTCTCTTTCTCTATTCACTCGCGTTTACAATAAACAAGAAATAAACTGTTCTTCGACCCTTTCATTGAAATCTTTTGTAGTTTTGAATCAACATATCACGCAAACAAAGAAATCATTATGCGTTTAAACAAATCAAATACCTTGCTAATGTTCTATCAAATATTTTCAAGAACAGGATAAATTTGACCACTTTGAAATGGATAACATATAGCTCTTTGATCCTTTCATGGCAACACTGATTATTATCTACAAAAGAACGGGAAAAGAACTCTATTTTGTTATTGTTACGACTTACGAGTCTTTTTGCTGCGTAGGACACTGCCAAAATATTCGACCACAGAATGCTAAGGAAGTTGAGATCTGTTCTTGTTTGTTTGGTTTCTAATGCAGACAAAAGGGACAATAAAGAGTTTGCAAACACTGGAGTGTATCATACAGTAGTCAAATACACTGTTTTTACAAAACGAAGAATTTAGGCCAGCACTGAAAGTTTTGCCCTCTGAGGGCAAACCCTCATGAACATTTCAAAACAAAATTGTTGATGCCTTTTCCAATGCTTGGACATCATATTAGGCCTACTCAAAACATAAACAAACAAATGAAAATTATTCAAAATATGCCAACGATATCCTTTCCTACAATAAATGCATCCTAAAAATCAATGTATTTTCTCAAGTACTGTTGTTTCTTACAAGCGGTTTCTTATGAAAAATACTTGTACAAGAATGCTCCTAACTTTTCAAGTCTATGTTTTAGCATTTTACAAACATTTCAGGATTTAACTTACAAATCCATACTATGTTTACACTAGATGACTAAATTCAATTTCACACAAACTTCAAAATTAACAAGCAAACATCAAGCACGCATCCCGGACTCGTTGGCATTGCATATTTTTTACCTGGGAATTTTCATCAAGTGTTCCCTCGACGTTCTGTGATTTCTTACAAATTCGTTTCCTTCTTTCTTGTAGTTCAGTTGTTATATCTGACCAGAGCAAATTCACACGACTCCTCGCTTCCTAGTTCAAAATTGTCTTTTGTGTCTTGTCGTCAGCAACATTCCCTTGTATGTAACTGTTTCATTATCAAATTAGTCATTCAATGCCATTTAGTCACACTTATATGTAATTTGTTCTGGTTTTTGACAAAATTATCATGTGCCCAAATTTATGAAAATAACATGAGATAAGATCCCGGAATTGAAAGACAACACCAGTAGATCAAATTTGGATCTGCACGAATGAACAGATCTCACTCCCAACATCATTATTCCATATTTAGCATTCATAATTATGTGTGGAATTTTGTCTTCATAACAAGTCAAAAATTAGAATGTGGTATGGTAGATTCAAAAGTATCAATTATCAAACAAAAACTTGTTACTTGCCAGTTATTCGACTGGGGGTATGCTGGGCTACAGACCAAAATTCAATATGTCAGTCCCATAGAAATGGTCAGTCCCCACCACACCACCGCTCTCCAACATGGCTCTGAGACCGTTTTTACCGCGAGTGTAGCGCTTTGTTTGCAGCCTTTATCGAAACATGTTATTTCCCATTCATTTTGAGAATCATCCCTGTCCCCAAAAATTGAGCCCGTCTGTGCACGTTTTTGAACAGTTATAAGGTGCAACCTCTCTAAAAACAAACCAGTTGAGTCTGCACGCAGGCTAGTTATAAGTTGCAGTTCGAGCTAATATGGAAATTCAATTCGATGAACTTTGGGAAACAAAATAACGAAGCAGGTGGTAAGTCTATAATGTGCCTAAGACCAGCCTGTGTACCAGACTTCAAAAAATAAATTACTTTTTCGTAATGGGGCCTGGCACACAGGCTACCTAGGACCGGTGTCGTACAATGTTCACCATGCCGAGCTTTCTAGGAATTCACTAGAATGGTGGAATACATTCTTTTGCCATGAGTCACTTCTCTTTCACACGACAGTGACGAAAAGAAAGTTGTGAAATTGAAAACAAACCAGACACGGACACAAATTTTGCAACAGTGAAGTCATAACTTTAACCAGCCAGACTGAATAATCTAAAATCACGGAACCAAATATGGCAGCTTTGTCAAATGGCTTGACAGTTACACCAAATAATGATTGGTTGACTAATTAGACATTCACACACCTCCGCATTTGGGCCAATCAGACAACGTAAAACTACAACATAGTCATTTGGTAAATAACTTAGGCCCAATCGGCCACTTGCTACAACCCCTCGCAATTATATTTCTGTGACCGTGGGATTAAATATTTCTCAATGTATCTTTTAACAAACTGCTACCCCTATTTTGAGCAGTCAAAAACACACATGGGCTACACTCGCTAGAGACAGGTTTAACAGAAACTTGTCTCTGAAGTTTTCAATATGGTTTCCTAACTATGGGCCTAATTTTTAAAGTGAAAGTTTCTTGTAGAGGCCCTATAAAGGTAGCCTGCGTGCAGCTATTGAGGAGGAATTGAGGCTGCAAGCAGCTACTATAAAGGTTGCTTTCATCTTACCAAAGAAAGAATAGACACCAAGTGTCCCAAAATGATTTATCGGCCATAATACCATCGATACCAATACCACCCAACCTCGCAATACCACCGAGCCATACCATCATGAATTAAGCACCGATTTCAATGATCCACATATAATTTGTAAGCTGAAATGCTACCTTGGATGCATAAATTCATTTCAATGAAATCAGTCATTTTGCATTTCTTGACAAGTTTACGTCGAAGCTATTTTCAAAAAGTCTTGAGAAAAATAACAAATCAAATCTCGTCCCATTTTCAGCTTTTATGAGATAAAAATTGCATCAATTATCTTCTAAGAAACTTGAATAGGCGACCCATGCACATTGATATGTAAGATGCATGTATTTATCACAAGATTTTGCTCCTTGGGTGGTGATTAGCATGTTTCTTATATGTTTTGGAGCTGAAACTTCGTAAAAATGTTATTGGTAAGTAATTCAATTCAACGGAGTCAAAAGCGACTTAGCTAGGAGGGGGACTGGGTCAGTCTAAATATAACCTATTGTATTTGATGTTCTCGATCGATGAAAACAATAGAAACAGAAGTGGTATCTGCCGTTATTTTGTGCTATGCTTAGATCATGTCGCTATATCTCCGTTCATTTACTTCGAGCCACGTTCAATTCAAAGATAACTCCAAGCAAATAACCCGTAACTCTATAACGGCATCATAAATTTAACGACATCAATTTCATCATAAAGGTTCGGCTCTCTGCTACGTGAAGTGATGGTTTGCGTTTTGTTCAAATCAGTGCATGATTAATGATAGAGCATTTCGGCAAACGTTGGTACATCATTTAGGACATCAGGTAAAACAAAACACACTATGTTTAAGTTTGAAAATTAATAAAAAAAAGTGACAATGCCGGACAATATTATCTGTCCGCAAATTCAAAATTCACCTCCACCCTCCCTTCTCAACTTTACTACCTTTCGCGACCTCCAAAGACCTCCAAACTCCAAACCAGACTTGTGAATCAGCGAAACAAAACTAAGCAAACAATTCTGTTGCTGAATGCAATGCTAGGAAAGTGATAACTGCTATTTGTGGCGCATGAGATATAAAGATAAAAATGTAAATAAAGATTCAAACAGATTAGTCTGAGCAAAAAGATGCTCGTTTTCCAAATTTATAGAAAGCGCCAAAAAAATTTTCTCTGAGAAGCAAACGGTTAGAAATCAGTGGCGGAGTCATGGGGGGGGGGGGCAAGTCCCCCCCACTGTTCTCTGAGGTCACTCTTCCAATTCGTCTAAATCCGTTGAGAAAATGTCTTAGGAGGGGTTAGGTAGGTATCTTTAGAGTTTGATAGACAAAGAAGGGTGTTTTCTGAGGGTAACAAGGGCGTTTCCTGAGTATGAATAGGGTGTGGTCCTGCAAATTTTCCTACCCCAGACCCCCATCTTCCTTCGTCCCCTCCACTTCTTTGAGGCTGGCGCCGCCACTGTTAGAAATGATTGTTGTTTTAAGATTGGAGTTGGAGTTTGGAGTAGGCCTTAATTAGCTGTGACTTTAGCTATTTTTTTGTTTCAGCCTACTTTGTAAATAAATAAATGATGATGACGATGATGGGATGGAGACCTTCGTATCGAGCAGACAAACAATAGAATATGAAAGGAAAGAGATTGAAGCTTGTAGAAGAATGTTAAATAAACAGTTTTCTTACCCATTATCGCTGTTTATCGCTGCTCCTGCTTTTATCCTTCTTCTCTGCAACACCGACTTTCTCTCTTCACTTCAACAAAACTCTGCTTCCATCGACAATCTACTTTCAAATCAGCAATTTGTTGCGATCAACATTCAAGTCAAACTTGTGTCTACAAATCATGTCCAAATCTGTCAAAGTAAAACATAAGGCAAATAAAAACGTTGCAATTTCAAAAAAGGCTTGATCGCTGAAATTAAATGATCAACATTAGTTGGCAAAGATAAATCAAAGTCTTTGACAGGAACGTAAAGTTTAAATCCCAGATGACTGAGGCTGAAACCATTTAATCTCTTCTTTTGCGGAAAAGAGCAATACAAAATCCAGCCATTCTCTTTCACATTGATCTCTCAGTTTGTATGTCGAAATGTGGACATTCTCCTCTCCTGTTTCGCGAGCTGTATTCAAATTCTATTCGTGCAAATAATTGTGGTTTGAATAGTCGAACGTGATGAAATAACAAAAAAAGAAATTGGTTTATTGAAAGGAAAAGATCAACATGCAGATCTCGTTATAGACCTTTGTGTAATTTACTAATGGCTTTCCCTGGCCTTCATTTACGTACTGCTATAGTCACTATTGTACCGCCAAACCTGGAAATTCTGTCAAAATTGCAGGGGGTAACTGTGAACTGAACAAATTGCGTAAACAAACGTTGGATCTTTAATAAAATTTGCATAGACTTTTTAATTAACCAGCAATAGAGTCTGGATCGAGTTGAATAGGGGATCATACTGAAGATGGTAGCCTGCGCGCAAAAAACCGCACTTTTCTTCAGGGAATCAGTAGAGTCTGCACACAGGCTAGAAGATGGCGGCATGGAACTTTTTACCAAGATGCATTGTGTTCTTTAATCGAATTCCTAATCGTAATTAGCACGCAAGGCATGTCGGTAAAAAGTTCCTCACCGCCATCTTTAGCGTGATCGTCTATTTGTTTTCGTCTGTGAAGTGAAAAGGTCCACTGAAGAAGTATGACCCAATTTTCGAATATAATGTAAGTTGCTAAATAAAATAAGAAAATACTGATAAATCCCATGAATAACTAAACCTCGACCAAAAACTGTGCAAAGTAAAAATGTTTTTCAATGTCATTTTGGATCTATTTTCTTGATTTGATTGTAAAAGCATATGGCAAAAACCCGAGGTAAAACCTAAGGTCTCTTTTGAAAGAAGGAGAAGCGTAATATTTTCATGAAATAAATTTGAAATTCCCAATTTCTGACGGATACTGAAATCGAGCATAAAAGAAGCAACTCTTGGCCTACATAGTTGCGTATGTTTGGAAATAGATTGTCATCAACGTACCAGACATTTAGTTAGTTATACCAAGAAGGTCATCACATTTGGGGTTCATTACTTCAACATATATCTGCATATGATCAACATTTTCAAACAGATAGATCATAGGGGGCAAATGTAAGAAAAATACAGCCTTTTTGCCTCCTTGCTATTCTTCATTCTAATACTTACTAAGGCTCAATAAACCAAACAGAACAATTTTATAAACTACTATCAAACGATAAGATTACTAGCAAAAATATCCAACAAATGATTCAACGTTATCTAACAATGGACAAAGAAACACTTTGCCCCTAAAACTCTGACACAAATTCCGCTATACTCTGCAAAAATATAATTTTGTTTTCATCTTGCAACATCAATCAGCTAGTTTTCGCATGATGTCAGTGTTGATAAGTTCGGTGTACTCACATCTATATAATTCTAATCTAATAAAATTAACGGGTGTCCCAAAAAATGTATACAGATTTGGTTGATTCCAGCGATGTGAATTTAGCTTCAATCATTGTTTAATCACTCTCAAAATGTTCTACAATAGTTAACTTGATCGTAGATACCTCGTTTGTTGGTATTGGTGCTTTGAGAGCAGAGATGTTAGTTAATCTTCAAAGCTCAACAATTTGCCTCTTCTTGCAAACCAGAGCTTCAGCCTTATGGCCTAAGCAAATTCTTAAGGCACAGCGTATAAATCAACGATAGCCTGAGGATAGCCTAGATGTTCAGGAACTTGTTTAGGCCAAATGGCCAAAGCTCTGGTTGGCAGGTGGATGCAAATTTGAGCTTTCAAGATTGATGTTTCTGCTTTCAGGGGGCTTTCAGAGTACCAATAGCTACCAACAAAAGAGGCATCTATGTTCAAGCTAACTATCGAGGAGCATTTTGAGAGTGATTAGCCATTGACTAAAGCTAAATTCACATCGCTGGAGTCATCCAAATCTGTATACTTTTTTGGGACACCGGTAGAATCTTCATTCAGATGTAAGATTCAAAATTTAACGAATTAGCTGCATAAGGTAGATGTCGTGCAGTCTAATTTAAGACAATTTTCGTAAGTAAAATTTCCCTCGTATTTGTAAGGATTGGAGGATATCGCCCGAGTTCGGATACGAATTTAGATGTATTCGTGAGAACGCATATAGATTCGAAAGAAACGGGTATAAATTCGTAAGAGGTCTCACGAAGCAGACAGAGCCGTAACGAATTCCAATTTCCACTGACCAATTTATTCATCATGAAATCTTATGAATTCCGAAACGAATACCTGAGGCAACTGAGGTGTGCATGCAAGACAATGCCATAACTATTGCCAATGATGCCTTGGTAAAGCTCAATTATTTTCAGTTTTATTAAAATCTGTTTAAATTGAAATGTACACGAAAATTAATAACGTTACTAAGAAAGTTTTCTGATCTTATCTAACTAAAACACTGAATACTGTATCTGATTCAATCTCCTTGCTCTAACGGGGCTCTAACAGTATGACTACATTAGCTGGTATATCGCATGCTAAAAGCAACCACTCCGCTAGGGGCCCACTGCTAAAACCGAGAAAACCACCCCAATTGGTACTTCATTATAATGACGTTACGCCCCGGGGGGACCACTCCTATACTTTCCTATAGTATCATGCTCGTACAAAGGCTTAACATTTGCACCCTAAACGCTGACCTGTTTCAGCGAAATACATACCCTAATCGCGGAAAATTTTCATGAGAACATACCCTTTCCCGTGTCAGAATAGAACTTCTCTAATTCAGGTACCCTAATCGCTGACAAGTCGGTTACTAAATTTGCTAACATTGCCGGTGTGATTTGAAAAGGAGGAAAATGCTCTCGACTTCCTTCCCCATCTTATGCTGGCCTGATAAGTTCTTTGACTCTCTAAGAATTCTTTTCTATAAATCATGACTAAAATATCATTGTAGAACAATGCAAACTTATCAATTGCAGAAAAGTGCACCCTTTTTTAAATTTTGGTCGAATTTTCTGTGAGGAGAGAAGCGTAGAACTTGGATGAGTGTTGGAGCTTTCGCAAGCGGTCAGGCCAGCCAAGTACAATTACATTGCAATGGAAACGAACACTTGGTCATGAAACTGAGCTATATAAGAACTTACTCCCCAAGAAAAATTTCGTTGAGATCCTTCAGTGGCGTGAGACCATAAAAGTAGTAAATTGGACTTCAAAGTTGAATTTTGACAAGCAGTATACAATTCAAGTTATTTCGATTTTAATACCGCAAGGTGGCAAGCCTACTTCGAACATTTGAAGCAACATTAGCCATCGGCGTAGGGGAAGATAAAATTTGGGGGGGCTGCCCGACAAAAAATCCATTGTTTGAGAAAATTTTGCACGACTTGAGGCGGATTTCTGCCCGATTATGGCTGATTTTTGCAAATTTTTCTGACGTTGGGGGGGCTACAGCCCCCCTTAGCCCCCTATCTCCTACGCCTATGACATTAGCCTGCTAAAACAATCGATATTTCAAATACCTCCAAAAACATTTAAAAACTCTATTCTAAATATACTCTAACAATATAACAAAATAACAACAAACAATTTAGTGCGTCAAATATGAAAACATTTTTTCGGTTTTAATGTATGCTAGACAAATATATAGCGTAAAATTAACTCATAAAGTCTTCAATTTTTTCTTTTTTTCAAATTATAGATATAATTAAGCGATGATAACTTTTTACTGCGTTATTGTAAATAATTATCTCTAGAAGTTAACTTGACATTAAACGATAAAAAATTGTAACTTGGGATAAATACACTACATTTCAAATATGTGCGTTGTTTTTAACCAAAATAACCAATGCAACCAAAATATTTGATAACCTATTGAAAATACACCAACTAAAGTACTACCAAAATTATGTACCTGGTTAGTCATAAAAAAGTGAAAATGTTTCCAAGCCTGCAGGTTGCTACATAGGCATTTGATTACCAAAAACTACTGTAGTTACCATTGGTGTTACCTTAGTCAACTTAGACAATAAAATACAGTTGATTTAAATTGGTTATATTGTTCCCCAGTTATAAGTGATTTCATAAAATTGTTGAATATCAGAATCCTCCAAAACTGTCCTTGAGCAAACTTGCTAATTCAGCGTGGTAATATAATCTGAATCGTGGCAATAGAATAGAATCTGAAAAACGATTGAAACAAAGAGTCGAGTGCAAAGAATAGTCTGGCTCTGCAGCTACGCAAATGGTTGACTAGGCAATAAGAAGCCCAAAAGACCCATTTGACAATTAAAAAAAGAGACTGGGGAGAGCTCTTTGTTCTGGTAAATGGTGGACACAGATTTGGTAAATGGCTGCCATGGAGCTTCTACGAAGGATAGATTTCCCTCCACAAAACTGTTAGTTAAAGATTCATGGTTGAAATTAAGAAACCCTTGAGAAGTAATCGCCTGGAAGATGCTGAAACGCCGGAAGGATGTCCTATTTCATGGCTGTGGAGCTTAAATGTTAGCAGATTTAGTATGGAAATTTAGCGTTAGGATTCTAAGATAAAGCAACCTTATAAAATGTCTTGTAACTCAATAAAAATAAGAATTATTCCAATCAACAAAACTTTATCATCAAGGTTGAAATGTTGCCTATTTAATGATCGTAAGTTTCAAGGACTCTGACTGGTAGCTAGAATACTACAGAATTAACAAAAATCCAACATTTTTTCTATTGATGCGGTATGGAGACTAAGAAATCTTAGATTTGAAATACCTCTCTTGCTGTAAATACTCCCTCATAGTGCGAATCCATGAGCATCAATGCAAGCATGACATTCTGGTACAATATGATTTGATCGACCACAACGAAAGCATCTATTCTTAAAACGAATGCTCTTGATCTTCTGCCCTTTGGAATCTTTAACACTGTAACATTCCTTGTATTCATGACCATGTCTGAGACATCTAAAGCAATAGATCCGCGTTCTCAAGTCCTCCTCCTCAGATGATGCACATGATGAAGAATATGATTGTTCGCTGGATTCTACAAAAGGATTTCACAAACCCTTTTAATGAGCAATGGTTTATCCTACGGCAGCATAATTGTATGAGCCAGGGAGCTGGAAAGGTTAGGTCTGGCATTTAGCATTTTTGTAAAGAATCAATTTTTTATCTTCTTTTTTTATTCAATATAAATTTTTTTTACAAACAAACAACTTAAAACACTACGTACGAGCTACTTTACTCCACAACAAGGACCATGGCAACTCTGCAGTCATTAACATAGAGAACGTGTAACTAAACTTAAAATAAATGTACAGCTACGAAAAATGCACATGAACAATACACATGAAAAATACACATGAATTAAATTGTTTCAGGAGGTGTGAAATAATGGAGTCTAAATATCACTCTGCTCCGACTCGCCTTGGTACACACATAATTTATATGTTCAGTAAGTTCAATTTGTTATCAATGCTAACCCCTGACAATTTGATTGAGTCTGTTTGCTCAATTCCTATTTCATTAACTTTCACCTCAATCTCCTTATCATTTGGTTTGCTTTCCCTGATAACCATTGCTTGATATTTGCAATTTTTCAGTGTGGTTTTGGCGTTTAGGAGTATACTATTTACCTCTTTTTTGGAGGTGGTTATCATTTAGATGCCAAATGTCTGGAACAGTCAAGACCTCTCAGGATACTTAATTTAAAAAAATAATTCCAACAGTGCACAAGAAATAATGCAGAGAACAAACAAACAAACCATATCCATTGCTTCTGTTTCCCTGACCACAGCCATAACCATAACCCATACATCTTTGAATATTTGCAGTTGAAGAGTTACTTGCATTGCCATATCCTGAGAAAACACAAATTATGATTATATTTTTTGTTTTTCATATTTTCTAAAAAATGGTAATGTCATATCAAAATCCAAAGAAACAAAATTTTGTCCAACTTACTTGACAACAAAAAACTTTGGTTACAGTTTTTGCTCCTGAGAGATCTATTTGAAGAATATAATGTGAATGCATAAAATTATAACTCGTTTCAAGTGAAACATTGATCGCTAAGCTGTTTCTGACTTTTCAAGGTGCCAACAACGGTTTTGACGTCATTGTACCACCCAGTTGCGATTTGATGGGTACAAAATTTGAGGAAGTCTATGACATATAAGGGTTAGACTCATGGCACGGTTTAGTTTTGAACTGCCAGTCCCCTTCTTTGCTTTGACCACTTGTATGTTGTTTTTTTGTTCATTGTATTGCTTTATTTTTCATTTTTGTTTTGAAGTTGTACTTGAAAAATTGTAAGTACCGTTCTTGGTGGAGGCCAGATGACCTTGTGTCTTCCTACGCCAAGCGCGGTACAGTATTTATGCATTCAGATAATTTAGTTTTAAATATTTGTTATGAAAAGAAAAAACGGTTTTTGTCCCAAGAATTTTGTTTAACTTTTTCCAACTGACACATTTGAATCTTAATGTGCTACTAACATGGCAAGGGAAATTAGTCTTTGATCTTTCGTTTTTTCCATTGCGACAACGTGTCCCCTTGAGATCAACTGACCAAATGAAGATGTTGCAAGATGTAAGATTGTAAATGCAAAGGATCTTCTTCAGAGGGAAGGAATCTTTGGAAATATTTTCAAATGTGCCTCATACACTTAGAAATGATGTACCAGGTCTTGATCACACAACTTTGTGCCCAGGAACAGAAGTCAACATAAGAAAGGCACAAAAAATGTCCCACATGGAACAAAGGGAAAGGCTCCTATGTGTAGGGTCTGCAGAGGTAACGTGTGTAAACTGGGGGATTGGGTAATGTTGATTGCTTGAAAATGGGTGGATCAGGAACAAATGAATCAACATCCATAATGTCAAAGAGGGGAGTTCAAGCTTAGGTAAGAGGAAACCTTTGAATGAAAATTCTGGGAAAACTTATCCACATTTTTTACCCTTCCCATTTTACCCCAAGCTTGCCCATTGTACTCAGCAGAGATCCTATCATTTTGATAACATTTCTGCAAGAATTTGGACACATTCTGAAAAACAAGAAAAAGTTTATATTTGCCACAAATGTTCCTACCTCTTCCAGCGTTACTGTTGTAACCCATGCCTTGGTTTGAGTTTAACTGAGTTCTCACAACTGGCATTGGCGAATAATTTGATGCTTGGTTTCTTCCACTTGCATTTTGTGATGCCCAGCCTCCATTGTTGCTATTCTGCCTTGGTTTTGCACCATTGTGTTGATTTGACGAGGTTGTTGATGATGAAATTGTGAAAATGCCTGCATCCATAGGAGGCCTATTTCTCTGTTGTCCTCCTTGGGCTTGACTTGTTGAAGTGTCTCTTTGTATTAGTCCTAATGTACAAAGTTGATCCCTCAACTGGCTGCCATCCTGCTGTCTTATCTTTCTGATACTTGCTTGAGCAATTTTTCCACGCACTATTTCTGTTCCTTTTGATGATGACAATGAAACATCCCCAAGGCTTGTTAACAACAAAGAGATTATTTCATCTGTAATATTCATATCAGTCAAATCAAGTTTGAAATTGAAATCTAACTTGTCTCTTAGATCCTCTAACACATCCTCCTCACTCATGCTTGCCTTTAAATGTATCATCTTAGCCAGGAAGTCAATGTCATTCATTTCCGCTTTATATTCTGCAATGGATCTATTCAACACTGTTAACTTTTGCTGCTCTGAAGTTATTTCTCTCTTCTTGTTCTTAATAGTTTCTGTTATCCTTGATTTTGCTGCTTCAAACATCATTTCTTCTGCTTTGTCCAATGTGGAAATGACCAAACTCACAATTTTTGCTTTCCTGCCTATGATTTCTTCTGCCATTGTTTTCTTTTTGTCTTCTACTTTCTGTAACTCCCCATGCAGTGCAGTATCAAGAGCTCCAGGGAAACCTCTATTTACAATTATCTTTGAACGAAGATATGCCATAGCATCATCTTCCGCCCAATTTTTTGCCTCTTTAGCTGAAGTGATACAATGCCCTTTATGTCCTGTCAAGAGGCAGTCGCTACAAATCATTTTGCTACATTGCCTACAATAATACCTGAAACAAAACCCATGGCTGTAGCAAACTATCACCTCTCTAGTTGCATATTTCTTAAATCCGGCCACAAAATGATCAGAATGCTTACTTTCATGATCAATAATGCAGTTGAAACAAAATAACTTGTCACATGCAAGGCATTTATATTCCAATATTCCTGTTGGATGCAGATATCCTCTCTGTTTGCGAAAAGGGCAATTTGGACAGGGTTGCTCAACAATTTTCTCTTCAGCCCCTTGCTTCTCCCCTCCAAGTGATCTGAGCAACCCCAACTTTTTTACCGTCTCATGACATGTATAAAGCGAATTCAATGTCTTTCGACCTTTAAAGAAATGCACACTACGGCATATTGGGCATGTTATTGTTGGAGGAGCAGAAGATGTCGATTGGCCTAAGTTGGGTTGGAAGATTGCTTCCAGGCAATTGCGACATGCAACATGACCGCAGTGAAGTAGGATCTGTGAAGTACTCAAGACAAATACAACATGAACACTCTTCTTCTAGCGATTCAAGAGAGTCGCCATACTTTGCTTTTGTTGACATTTCTTCGCTCTTCTTTGCAGGGTCGATTCCTCTTCCCCTCACACAGGCCTAAGCACCTCTTCACTCTTGCGCATAAACATTGCGCATAATATAATATGAGCACATGGTTAAAAAGTATCAGGTGTTAAATTTTCGATGTATCATTTACGAAATAAAAAATTATGCCCTAGTCCCTGACCTCGCTCTCATACTTGTGTTGCCTGGCGACAATGCAATAATCAAGTCTGGATCAAAATGGCCGCAGAATGAGAAATATTCGAGGGTAAGAAACAACTTCAATTTTTAATCATTCAACCTTCGGTCGATGTCAGAGTGTACGCAAAAGATAGATGATTGCTTCAAGCTTATTTCCATTTTACTGTGCTGTGCGTAGAGAACTGGACCAAAGATTATAATCTCTTTTCATAGAAATTGTAAACAAAGAGTCCACTTTTGGATGGACTGGCCTAAGCTAGCCTGGCCTAAAACTAAAACTACTAGGTACCTACCCCATCGAAGCCGCTTAGTTTGTTGTTTTCGTGCGTTTCAATATCTACAGATGAGCCCCACAGTTTTGTTTCGTTTGGGCATTTAATGCGTTACTTCCATATTGTACTTGTTGAAGCATTTTTGCAACAAATTTCCAAAAAAGCCAATCCTTCCTGTATGGAAAGTGTGGCACTTGAACACCCAAGAAAAACAATAGGGTATTCAAAACAGACAATAGATAAACAATAGAGGACCCTTCTTGCACACCTGAGGTCTTGGCGAAAATTGCCCTACTTTCCATACTGGAATCCTATTATGAAAATACCGTGTAGTCTGTAGAGAGCAGGGGAATTGCATTGCATTGCAGGGAGACGGATTAATCAAAAGTCAATACGACTACTACGAGACTTCCTTCTGGAAAATGAAAAGTTTTCCACTTGTTGTACACTTCGATTGTCATCTCGAAGGCTGATTGTTTGAGCCTGAAGCAATGGTGTTTTGTAAAACGCAGGATGATATATATGTGTGATCAAAACAAAGCAGCCAGGGTGCATTCCATGCACTTAGGCCTGAATATCTTTGGTGTAAACCTGACTCTTTTGTCGGTGTAGCGGCGTCACTTTTTCATTAAAATCAGTTCTTGGCATGACTTTGTATGAAAATCTGCATACAGTACCTTGGCGTGAACATGAAGTTGTCCTTGATCTCTTCTTATGTGGATTAGCAGTTTCTTTTGATATGATCAAATATATATGACGTGCATTCTCTCTCCCTGAAAATAGCTGGTGTATGAAAGCTTAGGGCTTGGCGTACCTTCGGCATAGGTTTTACATGGAATGCACCCTGGCAAAGCAGTTTTATATCCTCAAGAAAAGAGATTTCACACCTTCGACGCAGCCGACCATAATATTTTGCTTTCTCTGTTTATTTTGATTTGATTGAGTGCACTCAGAAGCATGAAATCTTACTTCAGAGAGGCTAATTGCTTTGTCTATTCAGAGAACAGGATCTCTTGTGTTGCAAAATTTTCCCTTGTTTGAGCCTGATCAAATAGCATAGACTGTCTTCTGACAAAAATCTTTATTTCCTGTGCAGAAACTGACTGGTTGGTAGGTAATATCAAGGAATAAGAAGTTGATGAAATAGTTGCAGCAAAATGTCAGAAGACAGTTTGAATGAAGTTCCAATTGCAGCAAGAAGAACTGAGTCACTTGATGCACCAAGAATTCTAAAATTGGTCCGCAATGAAACAAATGAGCTCTTTGGCCGAGTCAATATTGTTCAACTGATGTAAGCTTGTTTTATGTTTGTTTGCTTGCTTGTTTGTTTTGTTGTTTTAGTCAGAGCTATAGAATGTTTCCTGAAAGAATTTTGATAAGTATTATGGCATACATGTGATATAAGAACCTTATCTCTTACTAAAAACCTTACTAAAAATTAAGAAACTCCAGTACTTGGAAAATATTACTTAAAGAAACTTAGTTGTTTTAGTAAAGGAAATCCTTAGCATTGAAAAGGCTTCAAATTTTTTTTAAATATTTAAGAGGGGCTGAAGGGTACAGGTAGTTGATGCGAATATTGTTAATGAAGGTTTAAGAAACTCACAAGATCTTGTTAAAAGACACATTGTCTGCTTGAAAATTAGCTATCTACTGTACGTACTTGTTTTTCAATTTATTTGAATTTACAATACTTGTGACTGCTTTAATGCAAGAACTTTTGGACAGCAAATATTCCAGACTATAAAAGTTTTGTACATTTGATTTTTGAATGTTCAAAATGTCCAAAAAAATTAACATCCAACATTGTTTGCATTAAGTGAAAACAAATGAGGTTTTTGCAATGCTTAGGATAAGAAGGAATTTATGTTTTATCCTTCTGAACTTTCCATCTTATCTTTCACAATCTCTTCTTCATTTAGTGAAAAATCAAACATTGCAATATCGTTGGTGGATGAAAATAATGCGCTCCTTGGTCATGCAGCTTTCCTTGATTATCCAAATGGTCAAATTATGGATCAAAGTAAATGGGAAACTCTCTTCAAAAATGTTTATAAAGCACAACAATGCACAGTGAGTTGACACGTGTTTATATTTATTTTTATGTCTCATGCATGTTCCATTTCTGTAAGTTGTCTCATGCATGCTCCATTGAGACAATTCTTAGGCAGGAAAATCATGAAAAAAACACACAACTGTTTCAGGGCAGACGTTTTGATATAAAATCTTCTTCAGTGTATTTACAATCCTAGGCAGCCAAGTATTAAACTAAAATTTACATAAAAATAGTTTCTATACCCTAGACAAATAAAAAGAAAAGAAAATATTATTATTATTTTTTTTTTATTTGCAAGTAAATCATGTTAATATTCTCAAGGCTCGTACTGCTGTACTTTGGTATCATGAAAATTTTAGGATTAGTGTAATATATGTTCCAAACCTTACAGTAAGCTCATTGAGAGGCATGAGCTCAATAACTTATGTTTCAAAGAAAGAAACTGATCACAAAATTCCATCATCAATGGGAATTAGGTGACCAAATGTTGTTTCTCGCTATGGGCTTGACCAGTATTGTATTTGTATTTGGCTCTGTTTTGCATTGTAAGGAAACATGCTATGACTTATAAAAGACATGATGGATAAAAGTTGCATAAAGGTGATGAAAATATTTTGATTAGTTTCATTAATTAGTTAATGATTATCTTTAATATTTCTTGCAGCCTTTGAACACATTGTTCCTTCATTACTTTGTTTCAAAGCCCGATTTCAGTCATGGGAGTCTTAATGAGATCATGAGGTAAATTTATTCTTTCTTAATATTTTTTTAGTAGAAATGAGATATAAAACGATCTGCATTATAGTCTATTTGTAGAGTCAAATCATACTGGGCAAGAAGGAAAAGGTGTTTCATTGGTTTCTTTGATAAGATAAGTTGAGATGCTTTATGCAATGAACTCTTTTAATTTTACTTTTATTGATATTATTTTAATCAGATTGTAATCTTAGTTTAGTTTTAGTATTTTTATTGCATGGCCCCCTGTAAATCAGTTTTTCTCTAACTGAGGGGCTACCATGCCTAAAAAATTGAAAATGAAATGAAATGAAATGAAATAAGAAAACCTTTGGGAAAATGATTAAAACCAAGTTTTGATAAGTGTTACTTGAGTTACAGATCACAAAATAACTAAGGCAGGCTGTATTTCATTGAAAAAAGACAACATGAGTTTCTTTTGATTCAAATGAATACGAAAATGCAAACTAAGGCTTTGATGATGCTGAGATTTAGATTATGTCAAGTATTTGAAAATGTCCACAATAATTTTCAATATGAAACATCCAAGAAGTGATCTTATCTTGCCATTTAGTCAATGAATTTTTGTAGTAGTTAATGGGACAAACAACAATAGGACTCAAAAGACTACACATATTTTATTTATAAGAAACTAATGATTTGGGCCAGTACTGAAAGTTTCTTTAATTTATCAGATTTTGAGTACTCAGAGTTTCTTACGAGCGAGTTTCTTAGAGGTTCCATAACAATCTTCATGTTCAAAACCTGTGCCCTCGTGAACATTTCAAAACAAGGTTTTTTAAAAGCCTTTCCAATGTTAGACATTACTCAAGTACCATAAGAGTAATATGATACAGGAAACAAGTGAAAATAAATTGAAAATATGTTAAGGATTTCCTTTCTCAAAATAAATAGTTTCTTGTATTTTCCCAGTACTGAAGCTGGAGTTTCTCAATTTTTTGGCGATCTGAGAGTTATGTTTCTTATGGGCAGTTTCTTATAAAAAGAATATGTGTATGTTTGACCAGCGAAAATAATTCCTCAATTGTGACAACCTGGTAACTGAGCCTTTGCTGTTCATATTCTATCTATTGGACCTTTGAGTCGTTTATCTAATAACTCCAACGAAATTGTGAACCTGGCTTATCTCTAAATTTGATCTTGATTTCAGAACTTTATTTAATGCTGTGCCAGCATTACACTTTGTCATTCTCATGGTTCCAATTGAAGCAAGCCCAGGTAAGACATAAAGTACTCCAATTAAATCACTGCCTTTTTATTTCTATTTTTGCTTTTGCTTCCCTGATTAATTGTGTTAAGACAAGGACTTTGTGGACTGTGCTAGAAACCTAATCTGTTTTTGATATCGAATAACTTGATACAGTGCATAATTAAAAAGTTATGTCCATGCAACAGTACACATGATATGCAAGGGTAATGGATTTGACAGGAAACATTATCAGAAGAGAAGGTGGAGGCAGTTAAGCAGTTAGATGAACTATAGGATTAATGTAATGTTAGACCAACACATAAAAACTACAAAGGGGAAGAGCCAGAGAAAAGATGAAGACCTAGATACCTAGATTATGTTTGGACATGTAACTAAAAGGAGTGGAAAATATGTTTAAGATGGAGTTGGAACATGCTTATACTAATTTTTCTATCAGAAAGAAAGATAGGGAAGTGAGAAATGAAAAATGATTTTGTGGGAAAGCTGCAGTATTCAGCCGTTTGCATACAATTTCAAAGTTTTTTGCTAAAATGCTGTCCAACCAGAGACATAGGAATCAGGGGGGCATTGGGGGCACGCGCCCCCAAGATTCTGCAATTATAACGAAAAAATGCCCTTTTTCAGTAAGTGCCCCTTTAATTCAATGAGAAAGTGCCCTTGAATCGTTGTGCCCCCCCCCCCAAGTTTAAGATGCTTCCTACAGCACTGCGTGCACAAGTTTAAGTAAGTTCTTTATCGGCCTGAAAATTCTGTCAGAACTTGAACGAATTTTTTCCTATTTTGCAGGAGCGGGAATTCTTAAGGTATTTGAGCCTCTCGAAAGAAAAGATGGCATTGCAGCAAGTGATCAAACTCACCAAGCGTATGTGTGTCAAAGGCATAACCATTGTCCTGTTCTTTATATTAGATCAGCAAGGTATGCACTTTCAAGCATTTTTTTATTAGTAACACATTACCAAAAGCAATTGTTTCGTCTTTCCGTTTACATCACGAGTTTTCTCGCCGAATCAGCGACATCACTTTTCTGATCGCCTGGATCGCCTTTGCCCCATCGTCCTCACCTTCCTATATAAATTTATTCGTTTCTCTCTGGTTGAAATTTCATCAAGGTTATTGATAATGATAAGTCAAAACAATGATTAGCAATGATCATCCTCACACAAGTCTTCGCATTTGACAAATTGGCGATGAGGACTGTAATGATACCAAGTCGCACTATGGGAGCCAGGCTTAAGCATCAGCCAGACAGAAATGTGGATTTGCACAAAAACAGTCAATTGACCAAGCCAACAGGAAAAACTTGCTTAAGTTCTCTGAATTCATTTTAAACTTTTGCGGTGTTTGCTTCGCTTGAGTCATTTTTCTTCTTTGCTGTACATTTTAGTGGATCTTACTTAGATTTTCTTAGTGAATAGCCTTCGACTTGTACTTCAATTGGTCAAGAGCTAAACGTTTTCGAATTGCACAAAATATGACCTTTTTCATTTGAAATCGAACTANAATTGGCGATGAGGACTGTAATGCTACCAAGTCGCACTATGGGAGCCAGGCTTAAGCATCAGCCAGACAGAAATGTGGATTTGCACAAAAACAGTCAATTGACCAAGCCAACAGGAAAAACTTGCTTAAGTTCTCTGAATTCATTTAAACTTTTGCGGTGTTTGCTTCGTTTGAGTCATTTTTCTTCTTTGCTGCACATTTTAGTGGATCTTACTTAGATTTTCTTAGTGAATAGCCTTCGACTTGTACTTGAATTGGTCAAGAGCTAAACGTTTTCGAATTGCACAAAATATGACCTTTTTCATTTGAAATCGAACTATTTTGCTAACCTTCATTCCATTGGTCATACGAATTCATCAAATCCTGTTCAGATATGTTCACGATTTGCTCCAGCTTTTTCTCTGCCAATTATTTAGATACCCTTTGCAGTCTAGTTAAGGCTTCCTTGAAATATGCTCCCCTCTGGTAAGGCCTGATAGAAATTCGTTTTTTACAAATTTGGTCCAGATAATATTCCTCTTATGACTATGATTGAAATGAAAGTATTTGAGACTTATTATATGGGGTTCGAAATACGGTTCCTCGGACCTGCAACGCAGCAATTCGATTGGTTCTTGATCGGTCCGTAAAAGCCGTATTTTTCGTTCGAAGCCGTATTGGACCGGGCGTTGCCTTAAAAATCAACAACAAGGGAGGAGCTTCTTGTGTAGGCTTAGGCCGCAACAAGTGTCAGCCAAAGTTTAGCTTGTTCATCGAAGGTTTCTTTTCTGTAAACTTTGAAGACGAACTTGCAATTATACACGAAGAAAATGCCAATGTAGTTAACGTCGCAACGAGCAACTACAGTGATGCACAGGATCAAAGACACAACAGAAAAGTACGATAATATAAACAACATTATCAAAGGTTCTGCCATATAATAAAGCCTTTATTAAACGATTACTCGATCCATGCTGGAAAATATTTGGATCCAAATATTTTCCAGCATGGACCTCGTAATCGTTTAATAACCACATATTATTTCGGCACCCCTGTTCTAACGCTGCCACTAGAAATTAACCCTTTTATAATGTTTTACCTGATAATATTGGAATATTTTGTCCCACTGTTATGACAATTAATTGTCAATTATTGCATTTTTGACAGAGTTGAAGATCATGATGATTTGATGCCTATCTTCGACAAACACAACAATGATCTAACGTCTATTTATGGTAAGAACTACTTTCCAATCCACTGCCATCGACATGATGCCACGTGCAGAGTCAAGAAAAAGTCACGGTTCCACGGCTGTGAGCTGGAGGAAGGTTTTCCTTGTTATGGTCATATTTGAAGAATATTCGCTCATTTTTACTAGAAATCTAAAAAAAAAATTTGGCAGCAACCATTGGTAAATTTAGGGTTATAAACCATGATAGAAGTATGAAAAATCTGTTTATTTCGACTTGATAAAATGAGAAAGGTGTAACTAATGATGACAATGGTGATATTCGGAGGAAATTTTGAATTATTCTGGACACTGACCGCGTATTTCTGACGTTGCATGGCATCGCCATCTTGTTTAAGATACAGAAGCAAAACTAGAATTTCAAACGAGAAACATTGCAACGAGAAACGTTNAAATCTAAAAAAAAAATTTGGCAGCAACCATTGGTAAATTTAGGGTTATAAACCATGATAGAAGTATGAAAAATCTGTTTATTTCGACTTGATAAAATGAGAAAGGTGTAACTAATGATGACAATGGTGATATTCGGAGGAAATTTTGAATTATTCTGGACACTGACCGCGTATTTCTGACGTTGCATGGCATCGCCATCTTGTTTAAGATACAGAAGCAAAACTAGAATTTCAAACGAGAAACATTGCAACGAGAAACGTTCTGCATGGCCTCCTCAATTAAACACGTCGCACATTTGTGAGTCCACAGTTTCACAACAAATTATCATCAAAGCTATAAGGATTTACATACCGGGCCACCGGCTCATGAAAAATATATATATATATACGTTCGAAAGCCTGTGGCTCTCATACCATTTATCAAATTCCTATAAATGGATAATACCTGTGTGGCTAACAAATCAGTTTAGATAAGAAAATTTAATTTGTGACAATCGGGGTCATATCGTTAATGCTACATTCCAATATTCTTCAAAGCAGGCATAATATCCTAGATCAAATTTTTACAAAATGGTTTTAATTTGAGGGCGATACGACCAATTTTGAAAAACTAAATTCTCCCACCTAAATTGATATGTTAGCTACACAGATGCTATCAATTTATATGAGACCAATCAACTTGTATAGAGCTACGGGTTTTAAACTTCTAAACATTTTACTGACTTAACCTGTTGTAGCTATAAAGAAATTAATTCAAGCCAGCAAATTAGCTTTGAATTACCTACAGTAAATTCGGCTTTCTCCTGCATAGCCCATGCAATACTGCATGCATCCTGAAAAGCGGCCCCTTAATTTTGTTTCACTAATTCTGACATCAACTTTCTTTTCAGGAGATTTCTTTTTGTCTGAGCTGATAGAAGCCGAAGATGACAATAACAAATCGATCGTTGCCGATGTGAGTTTGATTTTGACCAATTTCAACATTCGCTTTCCTATCTGACAGCATGACGCTGAATTCTCTCTGTAGTAATTAATCTACGCTATGATATTATAGAACTTTTGTTGTTGTTACTAATCTATTTAAAGTAATCATACATGTATGAAATAGCCATAAGATGAGAGCTAATTTAAGCCTACTAAAAGTTTTAGGCTTGGATAAGTCATGTATTTTCTATGATCTCATGTCCGTCAACAAGAGTTTGGGAAAATGTAACGTTTTAAAAGATATTGCATGTGAATTGTTGACAAAGGATACAGCTTCAAGATTTTAACTCAGGAGCTGGTAGCTTAGGAAATTCTCAGCTTACAAAGGAACTAAAGTTAGCAACCTGGGATTTTACCACCAGAAATACAAACAGAAATTTCCCAGAACCCTTTCACTCTTTGATACTTTCCTATCCACACTCAAATAAAATGCTATTTTTGAAACATACAGTAACGAACAAATTTTGATCCTTTTTCTCAGTCGATAAAACATGAGCCATTTTTTTCCTTAGCATAAAAATTGGTGGATCGAATTTTAAAATATACCGAAACTTTTTTAAATGTTTCCATTAAATGTTCATCGGTTAGTGGTGAAAATTTGATCAAATCGAAACGTTTAAAACATTTCAGTAAATTTAAAGTCCCTATTTAATCGATTATTTTAATGTTTTTTTAAATACATTTCTACCTAGCATCTGAAGGTAGTTTTAGGACGCTGAGAAGCAGAGCTTACCAAAGCAGCGTCCTGGTCCTTCCTCTCGATGTGACCACACCTCGTGATTCTTTAGCCTGGAATTACAGAGAGTAGGCGACTCTCGTCACACTTATTAGCAGGCTCGGCAGGGCGAGGACTCGAACTACCAACCTTCAGATTGGTAGTCAAGCGTGCTACCACTGAGCCATCCCCGCATTAATGTCTTGATCTTATTTGTCTAATATAGGTTGCTGGAACAGCATTTGGTTTCATGAGTTTATGCAGTGATGTTGACATTGACGTATTGGATGAATGCTTTGAATTAGAACCATTTAATGATCTTAAAAGTATACCAAAAAAGAAACCCGTCAAAAAAGATCCAGGTATGCCTTGAACTATTCAACAAAGTTTCCTCCCATTTCATTGCTTTGTTTCATCTTCGTGCTTTGAATTGGAACCATTTAATGATCTTAAAAGTATACCAAAAAAGAAACCCGTCAAAAAAGATCCAGGTATGCCTTGAACTATTCAACAAAGTTTCCTCCCATTTCATTGCTTTGTTTCATCTTGCTAAGACCATTCTTTTGTTCGGCTTGGTTAATTGTTAGATAAGTTTTTATCAATNTAAAAGGATACAAAAAAGAAACCCGTCAAAAAAGATCCAGGTATGCCTTGAACTATTCAACAAAGTTTCCTCCCATTTCATTGCTTTGTTTCATCTTCGTGCTTTGAATTGGAACCATTTAATGATCTTAAAAGTATACCAAAAAAGAAACCCGTCAAAAAAGATCCAGGTATGCCTTGAACTATTCAACAAAGTTTCCTCCCATTTCATTGCTTTGTTTCATCTTGCTAAGACCATTCTTTTGTTCGGCTTGGTTAATTGTTAGATAAGTTTTTATCAATTTAGTATCCATAACTATCTAAATTTTAATGTCACGCATTCTTTATCGTGATTCATGACACATCAAATCACTGCTCTATTTCTACTTAAACGCAGTACCAGTCAAGCGTAGATTTTCTCAGGTTAGCTTTATTTAAACTGTAGCTAAGTGTATCTATAATTGTAGTGTTTTTTCCGATTATTATCAGTAGTTTCAGACCCTGGATGTATCTGGTGAAATCCTTTTGAGCAAATTCAATCATAGACTTGAGGAATTTGATTTCATTAAAGGACTGTTCGATGTCTCCATGAAGGTGAAGGTGAAGTTGTGTTGTAGCGCCAAGCGCTGGGACCACAGCAGAATAGAAGACCTAATCGAGTACGCGATGGCTTGCTATGACGCTCAAGTGGTTAGTGGTGGAACTCTAATTGGGATCGAACCCTGTCCTCATGGCTGTTCTGGCTGCAAAGTCAGAGGATTACACCTGTGCCACTACACCTTCACTATTTCTCACTCAAAAATGTAACAACTCGACGTTTAACTATCGTTAAAAATCGAATTAATTAGAAGAGAAGAAGAACAACTTATTATTGAAGTTCTTAACAGTCAGAGAGCCCATGTTCTTTCAGATTCAACGTTGCAACATTATTTTCATCATGTGCGATTCTTTTAATTCTTCTCTTTTAGTTTCAACGGCGAAACAAGAAGTTAAAACAGAAACGCCAAAATCAAGGTAAATAAGATTACGTCAATTATTGAATCACGAAGAAGAAATTATCTTCTTTTCGCTGAGATCAGATACCAACAAAATTTTGTTAATTGGCAGTTTCTGATCATTGAAGATCAATATCTCAGTGTTGTGGTGCAGTGGTGTAATCCTCTGACTTTGCAGCCAGAACAGTCAGGCGGAGTGGGTTCGATACCCGGTAGGACCCCATCACTTGAGCGTCATGACAGGGGTCGCGGACTCGATTAGGTATGCTCTATTTCTGCAATCCCAGCGCTTGGCGCTGAAAAACGCAACTTCACCTTCACCTTCAGTGTGAAAGTTGATGTGTTGATGCCAAAACTTTGTCAACCAAAACTTCGTAAAAATTTGATAATAACCGATTGTTTTACTGTTTCAATCATTAGAGTTGAGTGTCTCTCATTGTTTCATTCATTAGAGTTGAGTGTATCTCATTGTTTCATCGTTCCATCGTTTTATTGTTTCATCTTTTCATTGATTCAATCATTATAGTTAAGTGCCTGGAGCCTCGACAAAATAACCTGACCTGGTCATCAGAGCTACGAATGACTCACCCTATTGTTGTTGTTGTTGTTGTTTGTTGTTGTTGTCATTATTGTTTTCCGATGAAGGAAGATACCTACAGCTTAATTTACGAGAAACAGCCTACATATAGCCTGCATGCAATCTTTCTTTTGTGAAATTTTGCAAAAGAAAGACAGCGCTCCAGCCTACCCACAGAGAGGAAGGATGATGAACAATTCAAAAAAATTGTTTGTAAACTTTGCCAGTTGTTGAAAAAACAAGAATACATCCTCATGTCCAAGAACGAATGAAAGAATCTCTTTTGTTCAAACGAACGAAAACAAATTAAATTGTGCAGCTGCAATATCATAGAATATGGTAAAATACTTCAATAACGATCATTGTAATTTGACCATTTTATAGTAGGTTTAAATTCTAGTCAAGCAAAAACGTTCTCTGTAAACTTTTGCGGTCAAATTTGACGAAATTAAAATTGTATTTGCTCGCACCGAAACGGGGCTTTATTGTACTCCGTGCGTAAATTGTATTTTAGGGGATGAAGGTGTTGTGGCGCAGTGGTGTAATCCACTGACTTTGCAGCCAGAACAGTCAGGCGGACAGGGTTTGATATCCGGTAGAGCCCCACCACTTGAGCGTCATGACAAGGGGTCACGGACTCGATTAGGCCCATTCTACTTCTGCGATCCCAGCGCTTGGCGGCTGGCGCTAAAAGCCGCAACTTCGCCATAAAACAAAGCGATTTGCCATTCTGAAAATGAATTTCACACCTACGACGGCACTCAACCGAATCAAAATAAACACTGAACTGAAGGTCTGAAATAAATTATTTGCAGAAAAACTCTGTTTTGCCTCATGTGGAGCCTTATTCTTTGTTTTATGAAATTCACCCTTGCTAAAATAAACAAGACTTAGACTTTATGACATACCTGCAAACTTTAATTTCCAACCCCCTTTTGACACTGAACGAATTCCAAATTAATTACTCCTTGTGCTTGAGCAAACGAATGGAGGTTTATCTTTCCTTGTGCAGAAACCAGCTGTCTGTCATCATCATATTTTTATTTCCAATCGTATATGAAACTGCACCGAGACATTTCTCCCCTCTCTGCATAAATGTCAAAATAGTTCCCTTGTTTTTGCACGTGTGCTAAACATGACAAATTCCAAATGATATGTCTGTTATGATATCTCTTGTCCAGCAGACCAACTACAAAACCTCGCTGCGTTAATTTCAAAATAACTCTCTTGTTTCGCAGATGATGAGCTAAACGTTCCGAATTTCAAATGATCTCTCATGTTTCGCAGACAAACCCAACTGCAAGACTATCTTTCCCCTCGCTGCGTTGATGTCAAATAACTCCCTTGTTTCGCAGGCGAGCCAAACGTGCAAAATTCCACAATCCTTTCCCGTTACGCAAACCAGCTACAGAACCATTTCCCCTCTTTGCTTAAATCTCGAGACCAAGTTTATCAACTCGTAAATAGCTGTGTTGTTCCGCACATACTAGCTTTCTTCTTATGTCTGATTTTGCAATGATCTTAATTCGCTGAATTCCAAATAATCCCTCTTGTTTCGCAGATCAGCTAGCTATCTCTCGCCTATATGTTCTAATCTCTTATCTTATCAATATAAGGGTGTTAAATTCCAATACACCGTTATTTTGCATGACGGCTATATCGGTCTCGTTAAGCTGTATTTGCAAACTGAATGTATCGAATCCGAATATCTTCTCTACTCATGTTCCTAAACCGACTACAGAATTCTTTATTCATTTTCTTTAAATTCCAAAGTAACTGCATCAATTCCGAATATTTCCCTCTTATTTCGAACTCCTTCGCTTTAATTTTCCATTCACATGTGAAATGAAATATTTGGTATTCCAACTCTCTCTCTCTTATTTTGGCAGACCAGCTGCAGAAATATCTTGCTCGCCTACAGAGTTATCGCTCATCTTTCATACTTTTATTTTCCAATCCCATATGAAAAATAGCTCTCTTATTTTAGCAGGTCAGCTACAGAAATATCTTTCCTCTCTTCGCTTTAATTTCCAATACAATCGTATTAATCAACGAAGAGTTTATTTCTGTTTTCCCAGACTATCTACAGAAATATTTCTCACCTTTCTTACTTTATTTTCCAACCCCATATTGAAAGTATCTTCCTTATTTTATGTACAGAAATATTTCTCACCTTTCTGGGGCCTTTCTGTCTTCAATTTCTAATCCCATATGAAAAAGTATGGTTTTATTTTCGCAGGCCAGCTACAGAGATATCAATTGCCATCAAAACAGGTAACCAAGCTGTTTATCCTCGTGTAACTTTTTGCATAAACCTTTCTAACTCATCAGGGATTCACAACGTTTGAAATATTTATTTGCACTTTCGTGTGTTAGAAAAAACATGGAATTTCTGGAATTAACGCTCGCGAATCTGTCAAACTGGGAAATTTTACGGTAATTAACTTTCGTGAATTAGATTTCTTATCAAATCTCGAAATGTCTTAGATACTCCTCGACTCTTCAACCACTCTTCCGAATGTTCCATATCATTGCTTGTTAGTAGCGTGGTTTGAAAGTGTTATTGTCAGACAAGATCATAGTGAATTTCCTGCCATTTTATTAAGACATACAGCACAACAACATGACATATCAATATTTTATTATATATGCAATGTAATATAATGTAAATACTCACTAGCTAGCGAGCAACCAATGTATATATTTATAAATTTGGATATTTGATTCTATATTTTAGGAAATTTACTTCACGGGAATACACTTTCTCGAATTTCGGATTTTAGGAAATTTTGCGGAATAAACTTCAGTTCATTTCAGCAAAAAATCCGAAAGGCGCGAAAATTATTTCCTGCGAAAGTTTCTGCCCTTAAAGTATACATGTTTATCGACATTTTATCACATGACACATGGCTCAAGGTTTTTCTTTAAGGCTTGCTTTTCACTAGCCTAGCTTGAAATGAAATCAGGTTAAAAGGTATCAATTTTAGACGTTTCCACTAACCCACAGGTGTGTCAATAGATACTCGGGTTAAGACTAACCCATTCTGATATCGGTTTCAAATCTTTATAAATGTCGGCGTAAAATTATATGATCTACTACTTTGAACTGAATGACAAGAAATTTCGGCTACTTTGCTATACTTCTACCGTTGGACTTTTCTGAAACTTCATTATTTTCGAAAATACAGCATATTTTATGTTTCAACTCATTTGAGGATGTGACGTGATCAAATATTTAAACCGTATACGACGAAAGTGAAAAACTTGTGCTTGATGCCATAGCTTTCACAAACAATGGTTTTCTTGAAAATCATGCCATGATTCCTCGAAAATGTTAGAAATTACCATGGTTTTAAGTTTTTCAAACATTTTTTTTAATTCTTCAAAAAGGAGAAAAATCCTCCAGTTCTGAGAATATTGAAGAATTCTGGAAAGTTCCAACGGTAGAATTATAGGAAAGTAGCTAAAGTTTATTTAAAGTCATTCAGTGTAAGGAAATAGGCCATAGAAGTTTACACTGACACTCTTAAAGATCTGGAACCTGTACTCTCCACTCTCAGACCCATTTCCAGACTTATCCATTTTCCAAAGTGGGTTAATGGGAAACCTTTCAGCCTGTATTTATCTTAAAGGCACACTGTTGCGGCTGTGGTTGGCTAGTCGTAATGTCGTAACAAAGAACCTGGCCTCTGAATAATTACCAAGCCTTTATACTCTTGGATCATACTTTATTTCGAAAATAAAAGGAATCAGATTGTTATCGTCTTCATGAATTTCAGTGTCTTATTTACCCAATTAGCGCCACAACAGTGTGCCTTTAACCCGGACAAGTGAAACGCCGGCCTAATTCCGCTACAGTCTCTCATCTACATTGTCATATTGTATGATGTTAGCGGACACTTTATCCTACGTGCAGACAAATTTAGCTCATTGCAGTTCCCAAATTAAATTTTGATTTATTGACTGAAGGAAATGGATTTTAAAGATGATATCTTTTTTAAGTATCTTATTTCGCATGTCATGTGCTAGTGATCTTCTTGTTTTGGTGGTGTTTTAACCGTTTATTCTATTTGTTATTTATTTAATAGTTAGTTCATATTTCAATCCATCTCCATCGACGTTGCTCTTTAAACATAGTGCTAAAATTTAGGACAATATACAGACATGGTATCCTAAGAAAATGGTGCCCCGTTTGTGTGGCTGCTGTGGAGGAGCTGTAACTTAAATTGTCCTGTCAATGATAAATGTGCATAGAATAGGCTTCAACTTAGAGTTTAAGACATTGTTTAAGTCAATCTGACAATTGGTTGCTGATTTATGGCAGAGGAAAGGCAAAATAGGTGCTTGCTTCAAGAACAGCATTTCCTTTGTTCTCTAGCAATTTCCTTTGTTCTCCAGCAATTGCTAAATGAAGTAAAGTTTGAAAGAAAGGGTTCTAGCAGCATACTAAAAAATCTCTACATTTTTAAAAGTGTTAACAGTGTTGTCTTACAGATAAACAACATATATTCATTCTTATAGATAAACAAAATGTTTAACCCTTTGAAGGATGTAGAAAAAATTAGATGGAACGCTAGAATACTTTCTTTGAAAATGTGCTTAATTTTGACATTGCTGGGGAATGATATATACATTTTTAAATTTCTTGTCTGTTTTCAGAGGAATCTTCTACTCCTTCATCCATGACTTCGCCAACAGAAAAATCAGGTATAGTACGTTTTGACCAAAATCTTTTAAATCATGAATTTGAGGTTGTTATTTCCCCACTCCAAAATTATCTACTTGAAAACAAGGCGTGTTATTTCAACGTGTGATTTTAGCAGATCAAATGCCTTTCTTTCTGTTGAGAATGTTACCTGATTCAGCATTCTTGTTCTTGTAGTTTGGAAACTGAAATTATTTCTGTAAGGCGGCGATTTTGTTTGTGCGATAAGTTGAATCAATCAAACATTGCTGCGCTTCACTGTTATCTGGAATGCGCCAAGAGTGACGCTTCAGAAATGAATTCTACTTTAGGCTACACTTCATTCATTTCATTTTCATTTTAAGATATTTACACAGGTTACAAAGTTTCATACAAGTATGTTTTCCAAACTGATCTGTTTAAACTAAACTAAAATTAAAGGAAAGCACTAAACTAAACTAAGAACAGAAGAAATTAATAAACCTAATTTACGATATGATACAATACAAAGTCTATGTAAAGAACGTAAAAATGAAATTAAAGTTTCACCCCTTCTATAGTGGTTCTTTGAAGATTCTCAGGGAGGATGCCAATTTTGTCTCTCTTTCTAGATTGTTCCACAGTTTCGCAGCTCGATAAGAAAAAGCCTTGAAGCCATTGTTCGTTTTTAGTTATGCTACCCTAAGATCAGTTTCTGAAGAGCGCAGAAACCGTTCTCTGTCATCCGAACATTTTATGAATAATTTTCTCAAGTAGTCTGGGTCAAGCGAATTCCGAGATTTGTAAGTTAGCGTGGCAGTCTATACCTGCAAACTCCTGTAAACACTCACTTGTTTCGACATTGCTTTCAGCTCCAAGCGACACACCAGCTCCAGCCATGAGGTTAGTTTGCCCTTTTGGGCTTTTTGTTTAAATTCTATCTATCAGTTATTAGCATTAATATTATAAATGCCATTAAATTCTGCTGAAAGACTGTCCAAATTGATCAGTTAATTTTCGGCACAATCAAATCTCTTACATAGCTGTGAGTTGTGGGAAGACATCCGACAAACTGGTTAATTATCGGTTGGTAGAATACCTTGCTGACTTTGTGCCGAAATATGAAAGGGCGAATATTTCGATTATCCATAAAAAATTGGATCTCTTTAGCCGATATTCGGGTTATCCTCGCTGAGCAACCGAATTCACTCGCTGAATATTTGATTTCTAAAATTGCGATATTTGAATACTTCAATTGCAGATAAAATTTACTTTCGATTGAATTCGGTTTGGAATAACCGATCACTTCGGACGGTCCTGCTTCGGACGGTCAGTAACAAAACTGGTTCTCAGAAGATGCATATGCAGGGTGTCTCAGGGTGTCTGTTTGATAAACTGAAATTGAAGTTGAAAATTTCCGAACCAATGAAAAATGAATGATATTGTCATCTCTTTTCAGCTCTTTGACTCCAACGGCTAACAGCAAAAGCAAGTCACCAATCTCAAAAGGTAGGCTTGACAACTTTTTTGTGGTTCTCACATAAATGTAGACAATTTTATTAATCATTTAAGACCGAGGTGAGTCCGAAAAATGTATCCATTGTGTG